>SCLD01090725.1:0-13121 GCA_004367895.1 Oikopleura longicauda | reverse complement strand
AAGTTATTAATTAAAACTTTTTAGTTTAAAAGTTTTCAGTTGGAAATATTCATTTGGAAATCTTTAGTTGGTAAATTTTTCTATTGATTTGGAAATATCCCAATCTAGTTGGAAATTTTCAAGTGGGATTACTAACTGTACTTTAAATTTCCAACAAGAATAAAATTTCCAACGTGATAAAACTCCAACTAAAAACCTCCCAACTGACAATTTTCTAACTTCCCAATATATCCAACTCAAGTTTTCTAACTTCCCTATATTTCCAACTTTCATTTCAAAATATTTTAGGAATTGGACCAAGAAAAACCGCATAACCTCGAAACCGATGAAAATATCGACTCAAAATGGCCACTAAAGGGCGCTATCGAGCTCAAAAATTATACTGCCCGCTACCGGAAAGAATTGCCTATTGTGGTAAATGATATAACTGTCTCAATACCAGCTGGAACAAAAGTTGGAATCTGTGGACGGACTGGTGCTGGTAAATCGTCCCTGACAGGCATCTGGGATCCTCGGACGGACTGATTTTGCAAAATCGTTTTGCAGACCGAAGCAGTTCGTAGATCCCGCATAAAAGTGGCATTGTTTCGTCTTATAGAAGGGGACAGTGGACAAATTATTATTGATGGATTAGATATTTCAAAAATGGGATTGAATAAGCTCAGGATGGGTAATTAACTCAAAGTGCGTAGGCGGAGTGTTCCACTCTAATGTGTGACCCACCTATGTTGGTGAATCTGTTTTTTATCCTTAAAAAGATCGAATCTGTCCATAATTCCGCAAGAGCCGATTCTGTTCACCGGGACACTGAGAGACAATTTAGATCAATGGGGAAAACACGATGATTCAAAGGTTGTTTTCTGATTCGTTGACCAATAGCGAGTCAGAATGATAGAGAGGTTACACATTATAGTTACCAACGTGGTCTTGAATATGCACACAATATGACCCCCTTTTAAACGTAGTATAGAATGCGTGTTTTATCGTACCCACGAAAATGCGTAGGTTGAAAAAGTCAAGGTCGACTTTCTAAGACAGTTTATCTTGAGTTTGACTTTGAGTTCAACCTACGCATTTTCATAGGTTTACCTAGATGTGCATACATGTGTGCATTTTATACTACTGACGTAGAATCATCTGATTGGCTAACAATTGAAAACTTGAAAAAGCTCTGGGACTGTGTCAAGAAGTCACATTTAAATAACTTGGTTAAAGATGATGCCGCTGGTCTGGATATGAAAATAAGCCTGGTTTTTAAATTATAAGTTTTGAATTTATAATGAGTCATCATCAATGAGTCATTTATGATGACTCATAATTAACACCGTTTTATCGAAATGTCATCAATTTGAAAACGAATTAAAGCGAAGGGGGTTCAAACTTGTCTGTTGGACAGAGACAATTGGTCTGCTTAGGTAAGCAAACGATACACCCATGTTGAGTGACTAACCGGACATTCGGTCGGCCCTCCTGTTTTTAACCGGAAATGAACCGGAAGTCAATGAAATTTTAATGCATAAAAATTTATTCAAAATGACTCCATGTTACTTTGTGACAAAACTTTTGGTGACTTCCGCATGGTGACAACCATTTGAATAATTTACAAATTAAGGGTAGTCCAGTCAAAGCCATTTTATTTTCGAAATCAATGTCGGAAAGATTCGGATCCGACATAGAACGACTCTGAAAAGAATGAGGCCATCTTCAATCGATTCTTGGTCGATCTAGAAATTCATCGTTCCATTTCAGAGTCGTTGTATGTCGGATCAGATTCTTTCCGAGATTGATTTCAAAAATAAAATGACTTGGGTCTGAAGTTCAGACTCTGAACTACCCTTAAATCATTTCATGCGGGTTTAATCAAAAGAATTTTGACCGGAAATGGACCGGAAATGAACCGGAAATGATTTTTTCTTAGGTCGTGCACTCTTGTCGAATTCAAAAGTTTTGGTGCTTGATGAGGCAACAGCTGCAATGGATATTGAAACTGATAGCTTGTTGCAGAAAACAATCAGATCGGAGTTCCAACATGCAACGACTTTAACGATTGCTCATCGAATAAATACCATTATGGATTCTGACATGATATTGGGTAAGATTTGAATAATAATGAGTCATTGCTTATGAGTAAAGTGAATTCCGAGAAAATTCAAAACTTTCATTTTCATTTTAAATTGTCATTTTTGATGAAAATCGCAAAATTGATAACTAGAGTGAATTCTTGGATTTTTACGAATTCACCCTATTTAGGATTTCTTAAAATTTTTACAAAATAATGATTATCGGAATGGCCATTTTCGAAATTCGCGAAAATCATATTTAGAGTGAGTTCATAAAAATCCATGAATTCACCCTTGTTATCATTTTTGTGATTTTTCATCAAAAATGACAATTTAGGCTTGAAAAATGAAAGCTTTGACATTCTGAGTTATCATTTATGAATCATTGATTATGACTCATTATTTATGAGTGATACATGCTCATCAAATATTTTAGTTTTGGACAAGGGAAAAGTGGCAGAATATGACACACCATCAAAGTTGATTGAATCGGGTGGAATTTTCGCATCGCTTGTTGAAGAGTCAAAATCTGAAAATTCATAAAAATCTGAATGGGTTTGAAAATTATTAAAAAACCATTATCCTGGCCAAATAAATACTCATTTCTGATAATTCTCGCTCGGGTTCTCAATCAAGTTGGACAGTCCAACCCCCTAAAGGATATTTTCAGGACATGCAGGTAAATCAGAGTGGAACACCTTGTGTAGAACGCTTTGCTGGGTGTCTCACAGTTTTAAGAATTTTATTTTTATTCAATTTTTTATCAAACTGAAAAGTGTTCTGGGTGGGATTCTTGAAGATAGCTTAGTAATGAGTCCTTGAACTCGGTTTTCGTTTCGTTGTCAGGTGATAAATAGTCCATCATAAATTCGGCGCTTGGGATTCCTTGATTTCGAGCTGCTCTAAATGGCAAATTCTGGAAAACTCAACCAATTTTGGTTATCGAAATTTCAGTGTAAAACTCCGGAAAATAACTAAAATAACTTGGACGAGTTTTTCAAAAAAATATTTAGACCTTAGATATATCGTGTCAATATAAGCTCCAAGCTTAAATCATTGAAATATTACATATATGGATCGATACATGCCGCATATTGATATGATTTAAGCGAAGTGTATAATATATACTGTATATATATGTTATGGATCCGATATATGTGATGGTCTTATAACGCCCGATATATCAAAACATATATGATCTGAATATGCAAACATATATCGGTCCCCCAAAATTGAGTTTGATCAAAAATGACTTTACCTATCAATTATAATATCCCAAATCACGTTCTATGACATATAAGTCACCGTAATGTCCACTTTAATTTCAAAAATCCCATTAGATTATGATATATTTGTCGATATATAATAATCTAAAATGTTCATATATGATATAAATGATATATATGATATATCGATTGAAAAATGAAAAATTTTGACATATATCGGTCAAAATATTATTTTCGAAAAATTACATATATCGGTTAATATAAGTCTATGACATATCACCGATATGAAAGCGGTCAATATATCATATTTCAATATAAACCGGTATATGCATACATATTTCGATGAAAAATTGGAAAAAATCTCCAAAAAAAAAATCTTACTTTTTGGCATCGACAAAAGATAAAAATGCAAGTCGACGTGGTGACTCCAATTCTTTTCTGTGTTTCGCGTGATTCATCAAATCCGTCATCAAGTGGGTCGCGTGAAGAGACACGAAACCGAAAAATAAATCTTAACAGTTCCGTTAATTTTCAGATCCCGAATCCGGAGCGGTTAAAATGCGAAAAAGTCCGGGAACTTCACCCAGCGTGTTTGGCGGAAACAAAATCCAAAGGCTTTTTAAGCCATTTGGGAACTTCACCTAGCGTGTTTAGCGGAAACAAAATCCAGTTTATGGAAAGAAAGGTGAAGTTCCCAAAAGTCAAAAAAGACAACTGGATTTTGTTTCCACAAAACACGCTCGGTGAAGTTTCCAAAATGGATTTTTTTTCATTTTCACTGGATTTTGTTTCCGCGAAACACGATCGGTGAAGTTCTCAGTTTTTGGATTTTGTTACTGTGCTTTGCCAATGAGGGTTAAGTCCGAGTCCGGGCCAAAAATCGGTACCCGGTCCGGACGTCTATGGTCCATGTTCATTCAATTTGAAATCCGGGTTAATTTAATTTCTTACATTTTGTACTGAACATTTTTGAAGACTTTGAAGTTCAAAGTATGAACCGGCTTTATATAAAACTATTCTGTCGAAACCGCAAAAAGTAAGTTTTTTGATGACCAGATGATCGCATGCCAAAATATATGGACAAAGATAACGACTTTAGATATAAAATATTGATGGCCCGTAAATTTTGAAATGACGTCGACAGTAGAAGCCCGTACAGATTTCACAGTCAAAATAAGATTTCAACAGTCAACCCTTATTGGCAAATCACGGAAACAAAATCCTAAAACTGGGAACTTCACCGAGCGTGTTTCGCGGAAACAAAATCCAATGAAAATAAAAAAATCCATTTTGGGAACTTCGCCGAGCTTGTTTTCCGGAAACAAAATCCATTTCTTTCCATAAATTTCTTTCCGGTGAAGTTCCCAAAAGAGATTTTTTCAAAAAGTGTTTTAAATTTAATGTGATGGCAATTTATGGATTTTGTTTCCGTCAAACACGCTGGTTGAAGTTCCCAAATGGCTTAAAAAGCCTTTGGATTTTGTTTCTGCCAAACACGCTGGATGAAGTTCCCGGACTTTTTCGCATTTTTTTTGTTTTGAAAAACGATATCTTTTAGCGATTAGGTCACATGGGTGACGTCATACACTGTTCATGAAGTACGACTCATACTTTATCAATTGCATGACAATTTAGACTTAAAAACGAAAGTTTTGAAATTTCTCGGAATTCACCCTACTGATATAAGTTGATCTAAGCTTTAATTTTCGAGCGAAACCCACCGAAATTATGATCTCCAGATTTCAAAAAAATCTAGGATTTGCCGAAGGAGAATTTCTAATAAAATTACGAAATACGAAATTATGCGAAATAGGCAAAATGGGCAAAACTTAAAATGGAAATTGTCGTCATCAAACTTTACCAAAAACAACCAAACCTACCGTCCTTCTAAACCCTACTTATCTTAAACTTGATCTTAAACAAAAATAGGCATACACTTTATACTCAAGGGTATGCCTATTTTCGTTTTAGATCCAATATTAATCACGAACGAATCCGAGTGACGTCATCACTTACCCAAAATGAAAAGTTATTTTTAGTTCAAAAATGTTCGTCAAAATTTCAACAATAATTAACATACAGTGGTCTATCAAAAAGTGACACATTTTTATTCACCAAAATTTCCCAAAAATGTGCAACTTTTTGATCGGATTTTTGAAAAAATTTTTGGCTTCAAAAGTTCAAAAATTTCAGTTTTGGAGAACATTTCCTAGAGGAATGTTTTTTCCTTCTTTTCAAACAGACTAAAATATCGAGTTAAAATACAAATGGACGCTCCAAGAGAGAAAAAAAGCGAACAGATGACCATCAATGATAAGAAATATTTCGCTAAGTTTGTGAGCGCTGGTGCAAGCTTTAAATCCTTTCGAGCGGAGCATTTGCGAATATTCAATAAAAAAACCAGTCGAAGTATTTGGGTGGGAAATGGAGAGACTTTCGGTTTATCTTAAGAAAAAAAACCCCAATACACGATATGGGCTCCTCCTGGACAATGTGCGATAACATGTTCCAGTTGAATTTTCAAATCTGAAGTTGATATTTTTGCCACCAAACACCACTAGTCAAACCCAACCCCTTGATTGTAGCGTGTTCGCTACACTCAATAATAAAATATCAAAGTGGCTGATGCGCGAAACCCTGGAAGTTGGCCCGGAGCAACTATCATTAGAATCGTGTGTCCGATCTCTGGCTCTTATATTCAAAAACATCGATATAAGATGTATAAATAATGGATATCGATTGACTGGGCTAGACATTTTCAAATCAGAACCAACACTGCAAACTGATTTGATCAGCGAAAAACAAATAATGAACTTAATTGAATCGTTTGAAAAATTCGCTTGCTCCGACTCCGAATAATTTTTAATGGTGCATTTTTTGAGAATTTCGAGAATTTTTCAAAAATGTGTCACTTTTTGATATGTAACTTTTTGATAGACCACTGTATAATAATATTCCTTATATTTAACCCTTATTGGCAAGGTTTTGGGGTTTGACCCAGCGTTTTTTATCGAAAATTTTTCCAGATGTTAATTTGACATAGATTATGGGGTCACTATAGGAGCTGAGTGGGTCACGCCATGTTGCATGGATACCTGGTTGGCGAGTGTACCACCAGTGGTCCACCACCCAATATGACGTCAACCAATGACGTCCCGTGACTAAGATATCCGCACCCAAAGTGAACCACCCCGAAAATCGCGGGGTTTGACCCAGCGAGTTTCGTGGAATATTTTTCCACGCTGGGTCGAACCCCGAAATCGTATTTATGAATAGTGTCCTACCTCTAGTTTGCCACGCCCCTAGTTTGCCAGACTTCTATTTTGCCTCATTTTTTAAATACCTCTAGTTTTCCACGCGTCTAGTTTGTCACGCCACACTTTTATAAAAGTATGTTTGCCCTTCCTCTAGTTTGCCCGTGGCAAGCAGAGGTGTTCAAGACCGGTACTAGTCCAGATTTCGTCCAGACTCTGGATTTTTTCTTGTCCAGAATATCATCTGGTACCAGACTTCAATCTGGAATGACTCTGGACAAGATCTGGACCAGATCAAAAACAGATCTGAATCTGGACAGACTCTGGACAAAAAAATCCAAATCTTGTCCAGATTGTCCAGATTGAAGTCTGGTACCAGATGATAATCTGGACGAGAAAATTAAAGATTCTGAACAAACTGGATTTTCGTGGATTAAAACATAACCAAAAAATATAATTTATTTTAAATTTTGATTCCGAAAATTTCGGGGATTAGAATGAAATCTTCAAGTTCCCAAAAAAATAAAAAGTCTGAAATTCTGAAAAATGTGTCGCGGCCATTACATGCATTTTTGTCGAAAATAGACCGGTTAATTTCTGCCCTGAAAGTGTAAATTCTGAAAAACAATTTCTTTGTCAAGTTCTAAAAAACGATTTGACGAAAAGGGACCATGACTCAGGGTTTTTATCCATGATTAGAACCGATTTTAACCCTTACTGGCAACATTTTGGGAGTATGACCGAGCTTGTATATGTTTCCATAACGTTCAATTTTAAATACTTTTTGGAAATTTCTTTTTTAGGAATTTCGTCGAACCTGTTTGGCGGAAAAATCATTTTTTCCGACCAAACACGCTCAGTGAAGTTCTCAAAAAAATTCCAAAAAGTATTTAGAATTGACCGTTTTGGAGAAAACTGGATTTTGTTTCTGCAAAACACGCTCGATGAAGTTTCCAGTTTTTAGATTTTGTTTTCGTGGTTAGTTAGGATTAAAATAACAAAAAAACTATGAATTATAGCCAAAATGATTTGAATTGATAAATTATATATTTTTTTGTGATTCATATAAAAAATACAATTTTCAGTCTGCATTTGGTCTGAGTTTTAATTTTGAACGAGTCAAGAAGTTTTTCCAGACCCTATCCAGATAAAAATCTGGTTTGTTCTGGTCCAGATTCAGAACAGAATCAGATCTGGACTGAGTCTGTACGAAATTCACAAAAAATATCTGAATTTCGTCCAGAGTCACAAAAAAAACTCCAAAAAATGACGCAACTGATAAAATCTCAGTCCAATCAAATTATTTCTGAACGACATTAGATGGGGAAAAATCTTAAAAAATCAAAACTTTCGAATCAAAGAAATACTGTTGGGGATTTTTATAAAATGACTTACAGTGATGATACATTGTCGAACCAGCTTTAAAATACACTATTAGAATTTATCTGATCACGTGATTTTCTTTGCAAAATTTGGCTACATTAGCGAGATAGGCCGTGAATCACCTAGTTCCTAGACGGCGTTTAAAAATGATTTTTTAAGATTTATGGTTCACCTAATTCCCTTCATACAACTTAACCCTTATTGGCAACATTTTGGGAGTATCACCGAGCGTGTTTCACGGAAACAAAATTCAAGACAAGGTTTTTCATCTTTGGTGACGTCATGCTGCGTCACCGTGGAGTATGAGACGATGACGTCATATGTAATTGATAGAGTATGAGTCATACTTTGTATGACGTCACTCACGTTACGCCATCGGTAAAAGATATCGTATTTCAAAACAAAAAAAATTGATTCTGTTTCCGCGAAACACGCTCAGTGAAGTTCCCAAAAGTCAAAAAATAAAACTGGATTTTGTTTCCAGAAAAACAAGAAGTTCCCAGTTTTTGGATTTTGTTTCCGTGATTTGCCAATAAAGGTTAAGAAACCATTTGAGCCCAGCTTAAATTGGCCTGTTTTTCTACGATCAGCGACGCAGGGGTTAAACTTAAAGGCCCGGAACACAGGAGTTAATTTCTTACCCGGTTTGCCGGATTTGGGTAACGTGAGAACTGAACTATCACTGAGTACTATTTATGACTCAAATATTGATTTGGGCAAAATGAGGATAAGTGACAATTTTGAAAATACTAACCTATATGTGAATTTTCACGTGATCTAACGGGGCGAAAATGAGCGATTAAGTTATTACCGGCTCTAGAATAATAACTTGAGTCATAATGTGGTAAACAAACGTGTACAGTTTTAATAAATTCGAAAAATGAACATATTTAAAAATATATACAATACATAATTGATAGTCGATTTTCTGAGTAACCAACTGGAAAAAATATTTTTCGAACTTCAAAGCGATGTTCAGACCAGAGTGGTTCAGCTATAACTTTGTTACAGGTTTCTTTGTAAGTTTATGGAAAACAACAAATCGTAGCATTTTTTTGTCGATTTCTACTTATCGGGAGGTCAGTATGTGGTTCCGGATCTGGAGAAATTTTTGAAAGTCCGAAATTTTTGGAAGTTATGTTTGGCAAAAATGCAAAAAAATACAAAAGTCCGAAATTTTGGACTCCGAAACTCAAGCACGCTAGTGAATATCATTTTGAGTCTGTTCGGCTCAATATCAAATGGTCGATATTTGATGATTTCTAAAAAAACAATTTTTGGAAAAACTATCTTTTAAAACTCGTTATCTACGGTTATGATCAGATAAAAAATATATGTACCTATAAAATGAGTCAAATTGTATACTACTGGACCGGATTTAGGCCAGCATATAATTCATATTAAATGATTCATTAAATGGTCGAGAGTTAAAAGTGTGAAATTCCATAATTTAAAATGAAAAAAAATAATTCGAGCTTGAGACTTAATCGATCTGGGGCAATTTTTGGCAAAAAAATGGCAGTTTTAACAGACAAAATGGCAAAAAAAATCTTGAAATCACACATTTTCGGTTCGAAAAAACGCCTTTTAAAACTCGAAAATGGCAGTTTTTTGCAGAAACACTGGATCAGATAAAAAATATAACTATGTACAAAATTCAGTTATGTTTGAGTCAAACTGTACACCACTGGACCGGATACGGACCATCATATTTAAATGGTCGATATTTGATAGTCTGACATTCCATCATTTAAAATAAAAAAAAATAATTTGAACTTGAGACTTAATCGATCTAGAATTTAAACTTTTTCCTTTCTTTGACATTTTTGAAATTCCAAACGCATCTTTTGTACGATTCGACAGTTTCATTTTTTGGCCGCTCCAACGTGCAATCAGCTATTGAGAAATTTTTTTCAATATGACATTGATATTGCTGCGAAGAGTTTTAACAAATTAACCGTTTTTAGAAAGACTACCAAAATGAACGATATTCAAAATGAACGATGTCAAAAATGACGAATTCTTTAAAACCAAATCGTTATGCCATCATTATGCAAAAGTGACCGTTTTCCAAAATATCCATTTATGAAACATTGAAATAGCCGTTCGACCAAAAGAGACGGTCAATTCGGCCCTACTACGGTCATTTTTGTTTAAAATATTGGTCATTTTGGCAATACTTCGGTCATTTTGAAAACGAATAAAGGTCATTTTAGAAAATAACGGTATGTTTGCACAGAGTTGCGAATTGCGACAATTCGTCATCCTTAACTATTGATAAAAAACTCGACCTGAATATCATAAACATGGGTGGAGTTGTAGATATAATTAAGCTCCATTCGAAACACCAGTGCTGAATTTATAGTTAAGAAGTGTTATATGTAAGGCTTTTTGTATAAAAAAGTTCGGTATCACCTAGTCCCCTCTATACTTCGGCGGCAATTATAGATCTTTGGTTATAAATTTAAAACACATTTTTCATGGCCATCACAAGGGCGTTTAACGTGAAACGTGATTTTATAAAAATGTCGAAATTTGAATTTTTATCGTCACAGCGTAGTAAAGCGAAATAGGAATTTACGGCAGGTTGGAACGGCTGGAGTTAAAATCTAAACTGTGGTTTGAACGAGCAAAACAACGGGTTGAAGTCAACCGAATGCATTTTTACGAAATCCAAGAATCACTTTATTTATTCTTATCATAAATTCATTCCTAATTGACACAAGTCACGTGAAATTTTCCACTTATCCTACGCGTGCCTCATTATTTCAAATACGAACGTTTATATTAAATGGACCATATAATATACGCACCGGACCACTTGGTCCTAGAACCGACTGTCTCTGGTGCGTGGATCCCTACTTACGGGAGCAAAACTTTAATTTATGGGGGTCAAGCGGCGTATTAGCTATTCACTGAGCTTATTATGGTATAAATTCATATAAGTCAATAACATGTAATTTTGGGGTACTTGATATACGCCGTTACGACCATCTCTAAGAAGAGGTTAAAACTTGAATTTTGGTTCACCTCAAAAAAATTCTTTGTGAACATATTTGTCAAGTTATAGATAAATATCTTTTTGTTTTGCATCGATCGACCTATGAAAATTTTGTAGGAAAATTATGAAAATCAAATATCGGTCGAAATAAAATTTTCTGATAATTCATATATTGCCGATAAAATATCGGTAAATATAAGCCTATCATGGGTGTACGACGTATAAATGACGGTTTCAAAAAACTGGATTATCTTTATTTCATTCAGAACCAGCAATAGAAATTCTATTGAGAATGAATCTTATTGAGCGCTTCTATAAGTTCGCTTGTTCCGATTCTGATGAAGATTAATTTCTGAAAATATGTACTCTAGATTCTGTTACCCAAAATAAATTTTTTCATATATTTCAAAATTTCGATAAATTTTACAATATGCATCACTTTTTGGCTGACCACTGTATGTTTTCATGTATTTGGCGTCACTGTATGTTTTCATGTATTTGGCGTTATGAGACCTATAATAACGTATTGATAATAAACAAACCTTGACTAGAAAGGCCGAGAGAAAAAAGCCATGCAACCGATGCCAACAGCCAACCATAAGTTTTTGTTCTGATTTTCCGTGCTCGTATTGGATGACACACTGCTATGTACCGATCTGAAATATTAAGTTAGTGTTTGGGTCACCCCTACCAAAAAATTTTGAAAATTCGAAAAATTCGTATTTTATAAAAAATTTGAAAATTCGTGTTCTAAAATGCGTAGGTTGACCTTAAACCTTTAGGTCGTGCTGGTTCAAGGATCTATTTGGAAAGTAACGATGAGTGGTCAATCGATTTTAATTGGCTCTTTGTTAATTCATTTTTCATATTTACAAAACACAGGTCAAGTAGAGTTCAAATAACTTGAAATCTCAAGTTAACATCGAGTTCGACGTTTTAGACCCGAAAATGGTTTAGTTCAATTTTAAGTGAAGCTCAACGTTTAAACTTCTCGTTTATCCGCACAAGATTGATCAATTATATTATATGACTCATATCAATTGGTCAGTACAGTCAGGTGACCATGTTTGAACTCCGTTTTTTCAAAGTTAAAGAGTATGGTTAAATAGACTCGAGTCTCACACATTGATATAAGTAGGGTGAATTCCCAAAAATTTCAAAAATTGCATTTTCAAGCCTAAATTGTCCTTTTCGATGAAAAATAACAAAAATGATAACTAGGGTGAATTCATGGATTTTCACGAACTCACTCTTAATATGATTTTCGCGATTTTCCTGAAAATGGCCATTCCGATAATGACTATTTTCGTGAAAATTTTAAAAAATCATGTATAAGGTGAATTCGTAAAAATCCAAGAATTCACCCTTATTATCAATTTGATCAATAATTTGATTTTTCATCAAAAGTGATGATTTAGGCTTGAAAATGAAAATTCTGAAATTTCTCAGAATTCATCCTAGGTATGGTAAAATAGACTCGTGTCTCACACATCGATATATTTGGAGAGAAAACGCGTGGTAGAACGCGTTGGAAATGGTATGGTGCAGAAATTTTACAAAACATATTTGTCACAGAGGGTACTTACCTATACTCATAAAAGATAAAAAATAAACGGATCCATATAAATTCAATAAACTGATTGCTGAAAATATTTTACAAGCAGCAAGTCCAATTTTCCATTTTCGCTGTTGAACTAAATCTTATCAAAATTCATTATTTTTAAATTCTGACGAAATTCCTTGTCATGGATGGCCGGAGCGTACCGAAAATTTTTGCTGGTCCGGATTTTGGTCCGTGGTCCGGATTTTTGGTCCGGAATTATTTGGTCCGGAATTATTTGGTCCTGATTTTCGGTACGTATTTTGGTCAGGATTTTTGGTACGTATTTTGGTCCGGATATTTTCTGGTCGGGTATGTGGTACAACCTATACTACTTTGGTATATCTTGGTTTTCTTTTAGATTGAGTAGTATGTATCGTGCGCCTAAAAGTGCCGAAAATGCGTAGGTTGACTTTCTTGACTAGCTGGGTCAACCCACGTATTTTTGTGGGCACATAAGGGCACAAGAGATATGCTACTCGGGTAGATTATGTTTGTAAAATGAATTTTTGCATCATTTCATATGCCCAAATAGGCAATCCAAGGCAGTAAAGACAATCGGCGGCAGCCAAGTTTATAACCAGGATATCCACAGCA
>SCLD01090714.1:0-13121 GCA_004367895.1 Oikopleura longicauda | reverse complement strand
TAGTGATTTGTATAACCAATTTCGCATAAGTTAATTGGATTTTAATATGAGTGAATTGCCTTCTAGATTTCTCTAGAAATCTTCCCCAGATTTGAGCGTGAGGGGGTTAAAAAAGAAAAAAATGACTTTCATCATTTTTTCTATATTCATTCATATTAAATTCCAATTTTCAGGCTAGCATAGCGTCCTAATATATGATGAGCAACGAGTAAGAATTCTTAAGAATATCAGTTGACCGTGGTGGTAGGTTATTAAACGACTTATCAATCCATATTGGCTATTTCGTTTTTCAATTCTGTGGTCATATTTTCTAATTGATTTTTGAACCATCGGTTCATGAATTGAGTTATGTAACTCGGTTTCGCGGACTCACTACGTGGTTTCGGGACTTTTTTGAACGACTGGCCTAGTTTAGGACGTAGGACATTTTGGCTTCGAATTGGGGTACTATGGGACGACGCCGTGAACTCCGGACCGTCTAATATATCTATTTTGTCCTGTTTGGACAAATTTAAGCGGCGTTTGACATTTCGGTACGAAATGTCCAAGTAACTATCCTTTGTTGTATCATCAAAGTTTGCATATTTCAAGTTTGAAATATCGTGGGCCTGCATTATGGGGACGCTAGGTTCCTTGACAGTTTTTCCACTGTCTATTGAACTTGAATTTGAACCGATTGAATTTGAACTTTTATCCAAATTTTCTAGACCTGCCTGAAATGGCCAATCAGACTCAAATTCACCATTACGAGTAGGTTTTTCAACCAATCCGTAACCGTATTGTTGTTCAACATTTGCATCGGTCGCTACATTTGACATTGGGGTCAACTTAAGATCCGCGTGACATTTTTGACTCAAAGTCCAAGAGAAAAAGAGATTACATTTTCGGGTATGGAAAACTCCGGCGGTATACAAACAAATTTTTCCTGTCATAGGGACCAAGATCGCGAACGCGATCACCTTCCAACCGATGGCCGCAAAGTGTTGCGCGATTTGCAGATCCAGAATTTTGTTGTACAACATAAAACAGGCTTGATCACGAAATAGGTCATTAGGATTTTTTACAATTAATAGGTCATTTAATTCCTTTACCAGTTCTATAATGGTCATTTGAAGTTGAGATTCTTCCTCTGAAGATTTCTCTAGAATTTTTTGACGTAATTCGTCATAAGGGAGGGTATTTGGCAATACTTTTTGACAGAAATACTTATGGTTTTCATTATTGAATTCATCATTATCATCACCATAATCTGGGGGAGAGGCGTGTTTTTTGGCTGCACGAGCTGCAAGCTGAGAAACATGTGAGTGTTTCTTGGACTTATCCGTCAGAGCTGGCTTCTTTTCCCTTTAAAATAATTTTTTACTCTAATTCGCACCCCTATATTATGTTACTTTTGGAAATAAGTATCAATTTTGTTGTTCAACACATTTCACCAAGGAAAAACCCCTTTTAAATCTCTAGAATACCCTCATTCTGTTATTTTCAAACCTTTTCCGGCTGTATCGCGGCATGGTTTTGATGTTCTACAAAAAACTTTCTAGAACGTTTTTCAAATTCGTCTTTTTTCTGTTTTTTATTTTTGTCAGTTTTAATTTTCTGATCTGATGACAGGATCTACCGACGAAAACGAGCGCCGACTCTTGGCTGCCCCCTCGACCGATACTCCTCGACCACTTCACTACGATACAGATGAATGGACTCATCAAAACCTGGTTCGACTCTGTCCTGACACCGATGTTGTACGACGAATTAGACCTGGTATGTTTAATTTTTCTTAAAAATGACATTTTGTTGATCAACTTAATATTAGATTTCGACTATGAGACCGACCCAAATGGTCGTCCCATCCAATGGATCCCGTATGGGCCACCTGATAAGGATACTGGTGTGGTTAATCTTTATCCTCGATATGCCATCTGTCTCAATGTTGAGCGATATGAAGTTGGTCATGGTGTCTATCCTTTGACCACTACACCTCCAACGGCTACATCTACGTCTGTGACGTTGCCGTCAACACCCGCGGAGCATGCTGCTCTGTTGGCTACTGATCCCGACGATATTCCATCGCATCTTCAACCCCAATTTATTCCAAAATTGGTTCGGGATGGCGATACGGTTCGTATGACTCAGTACCGATATGATGAACAACATAAGCGGTTCTGTTGGCAAGTTTTTGCGCAACCGATCCGTCCTCCCACGACTACTGGTGTCAATCCCCAACTTCGTATTTCTTGTCCCACTTTGGACAAAAAATTCGATTTCGAGGCTGTGATACATTTTCTCCGACATCACAACACTCGTCCTGATGGGACATACTATAAAGCCACTCCTGAACGAGTATACAATGGCACTGGTTATGAACCTAAAGGCTCTCTATCACCACCTAAATCGAGTTAGTCTATCATTAATCTACCTAAATATTTGTTGAACATCATTTTGTAATTTTAATTAATACATTTTAAGTTCTTGCTCAAGCTTTCAAACAAGGCTTTCGTTGGAGGCCTGCTGGGTTTGCAGTTGCGCCAACCCCTGTCGACTCTCCACCCGTGAACGTTTGGTATGGACCCAAACCTGTGTTTCCGAAAGTCCCCGCCGAGAATGTGATGCCACGTGGTACTAATAGAATACCACTGTTGTTGGAACCAATGTGGACTCCACCCGAGACACCATCAACTATTCCGTGGGGTACAGCTCCTGTGACACCACTGTCGACTTCGGTACCACCGACCTACTGGGCTCCTTTAGTGCCTTTATGGCCTAAAATGACGACTATACCGTCTCAAGAGCCTGTTGGACTGTCGCGACCCACTGTGAGACGTTCAACACGTGCGACTGTTACACAGTCCTCAACTCGAACTTCTGCTCGTGGTTCGTCATCAACTACGGTTTCAACTACGACTCCGTCGACTTCAACATTGAAGTTGCCGTTACCACCGGCTGTACCATCGCCACCTTTGGTAGTGACTCCAGTCGACCCAGTTGGTGTTCCTGGCTCTAGTCATGCTACCGTTGATTCTGTAAGTGATGAGCAACAAAATTTTCTGACTAAAATATTTTGGGTTTTCTGTTTTGAATTTTTGATTTACTACTTTTCTAAACCTATTTTTTAGACCATGGTGTCCATATCTCAACTCAATATTATGGATGATCCTGTTGATCATATTGATTACCGGTTATTGGACCCTTCCACCTTTGTCCGACCCGCCTCATCAGTGCCTCTTCGTGCTCCGAAGGACACCTTCAAGGTTTTCAATTCGAACTCCGGTCAACTTGTCCGTCGCGGTTCCGATGATCACCAACTCGATAATCCTCGGGCTTTTGGTACGTATTTTATTTAATTTGTATGATGATCAACATTGCTTACTGAGGCTTTTAAATTTTTATGTTCTAATTTCAGATCACACTGCCGACGCTTGTACCTATGAGGTCATTGGTGAATATAATGAAGTGTTATATTCACCCGATGGAACATGTCAATATCTGGTTTGGCGATTTGACCGTAATGACCGCATTGGAATTCGCTATCCGAAGGACTGGACCAAATACTTTTGTCGACCAGTTTACTATTTTACTTGTCCAACTGGTAAGTATACGTATTCTATTGTTATATTTGATGTGCAACATACTAATACTATTCTAGATTGTTGGTCCACTTTGGGTCACTTCAAGGGTCGACGTGTGATGACAACTGTCACTGCAGTGCGTGAACCTTTTCCTTTGGTTCTAAAAGCCGCAAAATTCCACTCCTTGTTAACCTACTGCAGTGAAGTTCCATTGAATTGGACATTTTGTCCACAAAATTCAAGGTAATTTTTTTTTGATAATTTTGTTGAAACAACTAAGCACCATATTGATACCCTATCATAGTCAATGCCACTGCCGATTTGGACTTGTTGATGGTCATGGAATGAAAAGTTCTGACGTCGTGAAAGCATGTGTGCATGAAGCATTTCACATGTTTCCACTTGAGGTCACTGATGATGCTAACATCAATGATCGACGCCGAACAAGTCAGTTGTATCCAGGTTCCATCCGACGTAGCCTATGGAAGGTTATGCAATCTTCTGGCACTAGAAATGGTAAAAACAATTTTTTCTAATTTTAATCCTAATTATACTTTAAGCCCCTGTCAAGGACCTGATCAATGCTGGCTTGCTCGAATTTTCTCATTACAAGCTAGTTTTGACCATTGGTGGTCGACCAGACTCTGTGGAGGAGACCAAATTGTGGAAAAGCATTCGCGTAAGTCCCTGCTTTTAATTTTCTGGGTTAATTGACTTAGATTCAATATCAATTTGATGAACAACATATATATTAGAAACTTTTTCCCATTCACCTTGTGGACTTGAGGCTTTTCCATTCTATACTTGTTTAGTGATAGACACTTATCCTTAACATCCTATGATTGATTTCCCAAATTATAGTTAGGTTGGACTAGTTGACTGGTCAACGTTGTGGAATTGAGGTCGGAAGGCCATGGGTTCGATTCTGGCATCTGTCACAGACTTTTCTGGTACAGAGCCATTGACAATTTGAAATTTCAAAGAACCATCGGACCAAAGTCTTCAAAACCCAATTTCACAACCTGTCATCGACTTGAAAACCTTTTGGTTTTTCCGACCAATTATTTTCTTTCTTTTAACTTAGATTCGCTATTTAATTGTTGTTCAACATATATTAATCCTATTTATAGTGGCTCATTCACGGACTTGGTCTACTCGCATTCTATCCTGACGGCGAATCCTCTGATGACGAACTTCAAGTTATGCTTGATGGGCTCTACATGGCAACCTTGAGCGTTGCCCAAACTGGTACTGGAAACACTGGTCACTTGGACCCTGTTAGTATTGTCGAACTCAACGTTCGTAATTCTGATAATTTTGCTGCTCGTAAATACTCTCGTGGCAATGTTGGTGACAACCCTTCCCAAGGATTTGGTTTTAAATTCGCACCCATGCCCGCTAGAGGTGTCCATAAGGCGCGCTGTATGGTACTTGATTTTGGAAAATGGAAATTGCGACAAGTGGTCCATTTTTTATGTAAGTTCTAAATTGTTGAACAGCAAAATTATTATCCACCTTAGCTTACCCTTAATTTATCCTAATCCTATTTTAAGGTGGTTCGGTGATGCTTTGTGATGAGTTCTCGAAGAACCAACTTCCAATGGTCGCGGTTCAACGTGAACAATCGTGGGGCGCTAAAGTGATAAATCGCGATTGCTTTTCGCAATGGCGTGCTTTTGGTAGCCGTATGGGCATGACAACTGCCACTGTTGGTAATGTGAAAACATTACGGAAGTGGATGGAGCAAGAGGGACCAGTGAAATCAACTGGACGAGGTGTTGTTCGACAAGCTCCCGGGCCTTCACGAATTCGCTCTCATGATGAAATGGAAGGACGATCTCGAAGTCGTGATCGCTCCCAATGGGTCCGTGGTCGTTATGATCGATCTCGGTCACGTGACTCAAGTCGAGGTTCAAGTTTGAACCGTGGATCCAGCGGACGTGGACAAGGACGGACTCGTGACGACTATTAGCCTAACCGTAAGTTTTACATACATTTTAATTCTTGTTGAGCAACAAAATGATACCGATTTAATTATACCATATTTTTTAGGCCCTCAATTTTCGATTCCGAACTTCACCAACTAAATACATTCCCAATGTGAAAACCCAGTTTTGGCAATACAAACGAAAACCAAAAAAATAAATTTTTCCCGACTTACGAAATCGGTGTGCCTAGCTCATGTCTTCAAAGTCCATAAAAATCTCTGTTTCTATCAGACTTTTAGCTGATAATAAAATCTATATTTTTGTAATAATGACGTTTTGATGATTCAACAATTGGTAATAAGTGATAATAATTAGTGAAGTTAGTAATTGATTGGTATTATCGAATGAGTAGGTTAGAATTTTACCGCTGGGCGGTAGCCAATGAGGTTTCATTGTTTACCGCGCATAAAATAATAATTTTATCGAAGATGAGAAGTTTTTAAAAGAAAAAATAGGCTTTTTGCATATGTATAAGTGATGCCTGACATTTCAGGAATTATTTGTTGATTCAACACGTTACGTTTTACCATTCTGATTGAAACCGTTCGATCGGTTTGGTATTTCTGATCGGTCTTTGATCGATTTCCGGTAAAACCTGGTCTTCTTTTTGATTTTCTTCGTATTCGGTGCTGTTCAACAATTCTAAAAAGCTTTCATACCTAGCATTGTCTCGAACTTGTGCAGATATATCGACTTCGCCATATGATTCTATTGAGACGGTGCTATTATTGAGTCTTCGTAATGCTTCCGATGCTTCTGACACCATCTCCGACGTTATTTCTTCAAACGGTTCCGATGTCAAGGATTCATCGAGCAGGTAATAGTCTTCTGGTACATTTATATGACCGTAAAATGATTTCTGTTGGGCGTCTTCTTCTTTCTTCGTAATATTCGCTTTTTCTTCGTAAAGTGATGTTTCAACATTTTTCATATTTTCTTTTTTGCTCTGTACCGCCGCCGTTGCATTAGCAAACCACGAAGAGTCCTCCGATAACTTCGTGAGATTGATTGACGTTGACGGTACGATTTGATTTGAATTTGACTTTTCTAAATTAAGTGATGCATTCGATAATGTTTTGTTCTTATCTTGGATTGCTGTTATTATTCTGGGAATATTTTTATTTATTATTTGTTGAACAACAATCAATTCTTCGTAATCTTCGTCCGTAAGTGCATATTTTGGTTCTGGGGTATTTTTTATGACATTGACATGACCAAATTCCAACGAGCTTTTCCGGTGTTGTGTAATCATATTAATTCTGTTGTTGATGTCAACTTTTATGTGTCGTGCCACACGTTCAAATGCAACACATCTTTCTGGGTTGTTGCCACTTTCAATTCCGGACCGCTTCACTTTCACAGTTTTTTGCCGATAATTTACATTGATGACAATATATAAATTGGGTTTCTGGTCATTTTTGTCCAGTGGTACATTTAACACTACCATGTCCCCAGTTTTCATATTGTGAAACTTGATTTTGTTGTTCAACATGGGACCGTTCAGTTCTTGATTTTCATAAGGGATTATTTCGTTTTCTTTCTTGACCTTTTTCATATAATTCTTTTTGTCCATGGAATTTCGTTTCTGTTGTCGTACCTTCTGTATCTCTTCAATATATGCTTTCGCATTGATGTCCAACATTTTCATGGTTGCAGGGTTACGACCAGTAAACAATTGACTTGGTGTGAAACCCCGACTGTTTACCGTCGTGTTACACTTTTGAGTTGCGAGTTGAGCACATAAATCTGCACTTAATTCAGTCGTTGTTATGTAATGCCGCATTTGTTTGCTGAACTGGCATATTTTACCGTCAAGTTCCGGTATTATATTACGCGACAGTGTTGCGCTCTCGTGCACATTTATTTTGATGTTCAACTTTCCCAACATTTCTTGTGCACTTTTGGATTTGTGCCAACTAGCACCATCACACCGAATCTCCAGCACTGGCTCGTCTAGCGCATGAGGAGCTAATATAGATCGGATCATAATTATTGTAGCTATGAAGTCTTCCGATTTCGGATTGTTCACAATCGGGATTGTGACCATGAATTGCGAAATCGCCTCGATCGCGATCATGAATTTGTGCGTCTCACCGTCCCTCTGGCGGTGGACTTCGTCACACAGAATTTGTTTGAAAAACCCGTCGGTCATTTTAACTGGTTTTTGATTTTGTTTGACATATTTTGCTTCGTTGCGCAACAAGGTACATGGAACACACTTTCCAATGTATAGATCGACCATTTTCCGCATATTTTCAAATTCGAATTGCGTGGCAATCTGTTTTACCATTTGCGTGGGTGACCTGTGTCCCACTGATAGATGAACAGCATGTATGATGATCCAAGCAGCTTCTTTTGGAACTGGAAATATACGAATTTCTTTTCCATCCAACCATTTTGTGATTGAAAGGGCGCCCTCGATCAATATTGGGGACCGATTAATTTTTATGGTCTCGGCCCTTGCGTGTTTCCTTGGAAAATTTTTCCGTCCGTTTTCCATGCAGTCTATGATGTCACGATACACCCTATCCATTTTTTGTAGGGTTGCAATGATATTTTTGTTGTTCAACAAGTCAGCCAGTGATAAATTTCTTTTCTTCAGTTGTGCAATCGGAATTCTCGGTTCAGCTGATAATTGTGTGATTTTCGCCAGATCGCCACCTAGTGGCGAGTTTTCGGACCAAATTTTTGATAAATTACCAATTTCTCGATCAAATTTACGTGAATCTTCTATGGGAATTTTTGCTAATTCACATATGCTACAAGCAGCTGTACCTTCTTCCGGTTCACATGGTGTTGTATCAACAGATTTTGGGCTATGTCCCATTCTAGACACGAAGTCTGGGTGTAACATAGCTGCTGCTTTGTTGCTGGTGTGCATCATATTTAGCATGATGTATCGACGGAGCTCCATCAAACAATTGTTTATTTTTATATTGTCTGTTGCAAATAGATTTTGGCGAAATTTTCGCCACAATTTGACTAGCGATAAAGAGTCTGTGAGTAGTGTGATGGGTTTTCTCGTTTGCAACAGCCATGGTTCATGTGATTTCATTATAGCGCATGCACCAATCGCTTCAAAGCTGCATGAACTAAACTGGAACTTTCTTTCCAAATCTTTTCTCGTACGGGAGAAAAATGCAACGATCTGTGGTTTGCCATTTTTGATTTGGTAAATTAACCCTCCAGTGGCAAGTTTTGATGTATCAACAGTTATGACCGTTTCCAGATCAAGTTCAAACGGGTGTGTCTTTGATAATTCCATCAGTGCTTTTTTGAGAAGCTCGAATTTTGCAATTAAATCTGCGTTCCATTCTATCAGTTCGGACGGTTTTCTATTTTTCGTGATTTGATTTAGACCATGCATGGCGTATGTGCCTTTACTCATGAATTTGGCTAAATATCTGCCCAAACCATTTACACCCATGACTTGACGAACTGTTTTCAAGTCTTGCCATTTGATGAGCAACAATTTATTAACCAGATGAGGGTTCGCCATGACAGCACCATCTTGAATTCGATATCCAAGAAAGTTGAAAGTGATGTTCAACAAAAACGTCTTACTCCCTTTTATTCTTAGATTGTATCGTTTTAGGGTGCGCATAAAGTCTTCATATAATTCGCAGAATTCTTTCTCGCTCGAGCTGTTGTTACAACTAATAAATACATCATCGATGTATCTTTGGAAACAATTTTCGAATTTCCAAAATATTCGTCTCAGTACCGCCACTGTGTACTGAGCACTAAAACTCCAGCCCTGTGGCAATCGGGTCATACATGCAATTCCCACGTCCGGGATTTCAATGCACATATACGGCCACAACACTCTGTCCATTCGGATGCAGTAATAGCAGTTACTGATGTCCGTTTTGGCGTTCAATCCATGTCTTGACGCAAGTGCGGCCCAGTTGACGCATTCCGAGATGTTGTCAACGGTTGAACCAGCGTAGTTTGCCAACTGATTGATTTTCGTACAATCGTTGACAATTCGAAGAGCAACAAATGGACTGTATTCGACACCGTCATCATCTTTTTTGATTCGCGGCATTAAATTGATAAAATATTTGGGTACCACTTTCGCTTCGTCCACCATCATGAGTACCCCATTCGCCAGCAACATCAATAGTTGCTTTTTAATTGCCGCTTTTTTGTCACCCACATGAGGTTGTTGACCAACAAGTCGTCGCGAAAACTCACCCGCGACTTCACATTTTGCAATAAATTCGGTTCCCATATCGCCAATTGATTTCGCAAAATTGCATTTATATTTCTCGTTTATTTCCCTTAAACGTTTGGCGGCCCATGGGTACGCCTTCGCTCCCGCCTCCGTGATTGTGACTTCATTATGGGTGTAGGCGTTGTGATCCAGTTGTCGTAGGCGGTGGCACATTATATGTAGTGCTTGTTTGGAGTCGTCAATATGGGTGTAATGTTGATCCAAAATTTTGTTTTCATTCGTTGTACAACTAGGACATCCTTTACATGTGTCAGAAGGGTCGTCGACTATGTCGTTGGTTGTATCGACTCCAGCCCTTCCCATGTAACATGTGTCGCCGATGGTGGCTTTCGTATCATTTTCAACGAAGTGATCGTTATCGTGATGTTCAACAGGTGAAATCATAGCTATTCTAGCTTTGACAGTCTTGACGGTGTTGACGGCGTTGATGGCGCCGACATCTTCAATGGAGTAACGCTGAATTGTCACTTGGTCGTACTTCCCCAGTATCATCGACCCATTCGCCTCCTGTAACACTGCATTATGAGTGCTTAAATCTGGTGCTCCAATTATAATCTGCTTCTTGGGATAATTTCTCATAACCATCGCATTCGTTATGGGAAAAGGTTTTTTGTTGATCAACACTGTAAAATTTACATAATATGGATCAAGCTCGATGGCTTGATTATTTGCTGCCACATACTGTCTTGTTTGATTCGCTCCCAGTGTATATTGTATGTTTTGCAATGCTTTTGATGAAACAACTGAACGGTGTGCACCTGTGTCGACGAGTGCAGCGTAATTTGTGGTAGTTTTATTATTATGAGGAATTTGACACAGTATGATATTTTTGGGATGGGAGGTGTTGGGATCATCATTTGTGATTTTCGCGATTCTAGACAGATTGCGACGGCGTGATAGTCAACTGCTGTCGGAGTCGTAGAGACAGCTTCTTATGGCGGACAAGTGTCCGTCTTTACCACTTGGAGCACCGTCGACGTTGGTTGAGCTCTGATTTGACGGTTTGAGCTCTCTTACGCCCGCTAGTGGTACATTTTTGAACCAGTGGGGTCTGAAATTGTGTTTGATACACTGTTGATCACCTCTGTATTTTTTCGGGTTGCCTTCGTCACGGCATTTGAAACATCTCCATGTTTGATCCTTAGAAGGACTGGTTTTTTGATGCTCAACATTTCCCCTTGATTCAAAGTTGCCTCTGCTCTGGAATCTTTGTTGATGGCCTTGGTGTTGCTGTTGTTGTTGTTGTGGACGACGTTGCCAGCTGTTGTTGCCTGACTGTTGGAGATTGAACTTTTTCGTGAAATTCCTTTTCCATGTGGAACCACTACCCTTGAATTTGGGTTGGACTTTCAAGACGAACCCGTCTTCCATTTCGACGGTAACTTCGTCGTCGCTGTCAATGACGTCGTCGTTAACTGATGTTGTTTCAACACTGGCCACTCTGGCTTTCGGTTTTTTGTTTTTGTAATAATCCTTGATTATTTTGAACAACTTAGGTTTGTTTTCCATCCATCCTTTTTTGTTGTATTGCGCTGCCGTAATCTCATTCTTAAATTCTTCTTCGATCTTCTTAAAATCAACCGGACCAATCTGTTTGGCCATTTGCCAAATGAATACAAACGACAGTGGTGGCGTATATGCGTCACCCTCGAAGGTTTCAGCCTTGGTGTCACTATGTTCCCAGTCACTGAATTTTATACCTTCATCGATGTACAACAAGTCCAGGGCCATACGATAATCCATACATTTGGAGTCGACTTCACCATCACCGCCGAAGGCTCTGTCAAGGGCATCGAACAGGTCTGCCATGTACTCTGTTTTTACCACGGCTTCAGTTTTCCTGTCCACCCATTCCATAACCGCTTTATAGTTAGCGAATTGACCCTTCATAAATGGAACTTCCATTTCGTTGTTCAACGCAGCTGAAAATGTCAATCTGACCAGCTCCACCATTTTTTGTGTATTTTCGAAGTTGTCCTTGTCGATATAGTCATCGAACTTTTCAAAGACGCCTCCGGATAAGACTGCGACTGCCTCGTCGAAGATCTCGTCACCGTCATACATTGACGGTTTGCTGCGCATCAATTTTGCCCCTAATCTGCCCAATTTGATCATGGCCGTGAATTCCGCTTTGGTACTTGGAACGCCATTTTCGGGCAGGTCATTATATTTTTCGTTCGGCATTTCATCCTCGGGGCCCCAAGCGAACAAGTGCTTTTTGCCAATGTTCGTCGTGTCTTCTTTGAGACTCTTTTTGATGGCAGTTTTCCATCGTTGAATTTCGCATGCGTAGGCTTGTGGGTTTGCCTGAATTTTGTCAAAATCGGCCATACGGAAAACTTTCCCAGCGATCCTTGACCTGATGAGTTCTTTGGTGGACTCGACACTGTACATTTTGACGTAGTCGGCCACATTTGTGTTGTTCAACGCGTGTTCTTTCGGATCCGACATTCCGGTTTCAGTTTTCGGGGGTAGGGATTTCTTTGAACTTCAGTCACCACAACGAAGAGTGATGCAAACTGCTGATCAATAACTCGTAATTTCAGTATATAGAAACCTTTTATTCAATATTAGAATGTTGTTCAACAAGATATGATAACACTTACCGAAATATCGGTACTGGAATAGCCGTTCCCTAGTTCTGACTCGCAGCGGAATAACTAAAGGCAGGGTTATCAATGTTTCATAAATCCGAACTTGTCATACCTTGCAATTAATGTACGGTTTGAAGGATGACGGACTTTATGAATTGGAATGATGATCAGCACTAATAATAATGTTTAGGGCAAAGTTAACATGGTACACTGGTACCTGAGAAGTTTGTGCTGATTGCATATGGATAATGGATTTGATGAACAACACGTGACTGAATAGTCATTATAAGAACTGTAATTACAGTTAGATCATTTCATACCTGGTTAATAGAAATAATGATCAAACTGTAATGTAGATACGAATCTGCGATCACCTGATTTACAAATATTATTTCAGTATAATAATTTATGAATAAATTACCTTGAAATAATAATGTGCTTGGAATTGTATTATGCAATAAAAGTTGGAGGACTAAAGATACAATTAGTACCTCGATAATTGTGATTAAGTACCGTACCTTTTACGGTGTGGTAATTGTGGTTTTGATGATCAACACGATTCGAATGAGCAGTTCTGAATTGGTTTTACGAATCACTGGTTTCAAACTTAAAGTTTACCTTTTAGTATTTGAATTCTCTAACTAGTGATTTGTATAACCAATTTCGCATAAGTTAATTGGATTTTAATATGAGTGAATTGCCTTCTAGATTTCTCTAGAAATCTTCCCCAGATTTGAGC
>SCLD01090703.1:0-13128 GCA_004367895.1 Oikopleura longicauda | reverse complement strand
GACTGAACCTGTTGTCGAAACGTCAGCTGAAAATACAGCAATAGTCAATGAGGAACCAACTCCTGTCGATGAAAGTGACAAAACCGAGACTAAAGAAGAAGATTCGGCTATCATCGAGAAGAAAGAAGCGGTTGAAGAACAAGACCTCGTTAAATCAGAAGCGTCATCACCAGAACCTAGTCCAGTCAAGACCGATGAAAAACTCAACGATAATAACCAACAAGTCATTGATCAATCATCAAGCAGTGAATCGGCAGACACTACTGTTGCAGTGACCGCTACTACCGAGCAAATTGCCAATGACATTGACGATGCTCTACCAGACCCAGCGGAAGAAACTCCTCAAGAGGCTCCACAGCCAGTTGTTGAATCAGCAGCAGATTCTCCATCAAATGTAGTTTCAAGCACTGAAGATTTTCATCATAATGCCACGCTGCCAGTAGATCAGGTTGACGATAGTGAACCGAACCATGACGGTGAGACTGCCGTTTCAAATGAAAGTGAAGAAACATCTACGTCAGCTCCGGTTTCTACATCATGCATTGCCTCCGAGAAACCACTAGCCGTTGTCGCTATTTCATCCGACAACGAGGAGCCCGTCACAGTTGAGGAAATTCCAAAACAGGATACCAAGACTACGGATATCGTTGTTGAGTCTGAAGTGGAAACGGCTCCGCAGCAAGCGGCAACTTCAGATGAGGCTGTCATTAAACCCAAACCAAAACCCCAAGTCGAGCTCCGAAAAAAGAAGGATGAGGAACAAGCACCAAAAAAAGAACGAAGACTTTCAGTGCCAGGTTAGCTCTCAAATAGTCGTCAAGCTCTTTGTTAAAATACTGATTCAGGTGGAAAGCCGCCAAGAGTATACAGAATCTCCAGGTGACTACTACGCCCATATGAATATGCACTCTTTATTCAACAATTGACTGACAAATCACATTCGCTGTTTTTAATTCGCTTCAATAAAGTAATCATGCTTTGATTTTAGTTCGGAGGACGAGGATGAAGACAAAGCCGCCGGTGTAGATCTTGAAGTTGACCAAGAATCAGCTAGTACCGATACAGAAGAGAAAATAAATCGAACAATCGAACAGATGAAACGCGAGCTCGATAGTGACACGGACAATTTTGAAAGCTTGGCAAGTGACAATACAATGACCGACGTGTCATCAATGGATCAATATGCATCATGCGAAACATTAGGTACATGTTTTATATGTTCTGACTACTTGCTAATGTCGTCACCACAGATTCAATTGCAACGATGACGGACGAAAAAGTATCACGACCAGTATCGGGCGTTTTTAAACAGACCGATAAAATGATGGCAGAAACTGAGGATTTGATTAAAAATTCGTACGACGCTGCTTATAAAGCATTGGGCGCCACAGGTGAATATATTTTAATTTGCATCCAAAATTAAAAACAACGACTCTCAGATGATGAAGACGCGGGTGAATATGAAGATATCCCATCAGATTTGAAAGCGCTGAAACTGACCACACCGCGTAAAGACGCCCAGCATAATATTCACGTTGAGAAGGAGTTAGGCAAAATTGCATCTGATATTGATCGTGTCGCCGATAATGTCGCTGACAATGTTCAAAAATCGAACTCATCTAGCAGCGAAAATATACTTGCTCTTTAGTTGTTAAAATTTTATGGCAGCAAAATGAACAAAAAAAAAATGAAGAAAATCTGTAAAGCTGAACTAAATACTTTGACAGGTAATACCGGCGAGTTTCAACCCAAGCTTATTTCTTTAGCAACGTTTTTGACACAAACTAATCACATTTCTGCATACTCTCAAATTAAAAAAAACGGTTCCTTAAAATCTTCGTAAAGTAATCGTACGGGTTTGCGGCAGACGCACTGGACGTTAGTTTTGCTTCTTCTACTACCTTTCGCACTGTCCTGGCCTCTTCTATCACGAAGCCAACTGAATCTTGACAATAGTCCATCGTTTTGTCAAATTCATTCCTTTTAAAAACTGGTAATCGCTCATTGGCGTTCCTAGTAAATTACCTAGTAACGCAGTGCAAACTCTTGCGTTTGTTCGATCGTTTCGTCGTTTGTTTCAAATTTTGACATTCGTTGAAATAGCTTGTAATTGACGTGAAAGTGGTATCACTCGCCAACGAACCATCGACTACAGCGACGCCGCGCATGTGACAAACCGAGGCGAACCAGTCGAGACCATCCAAAATAAGTCCCGTTTGCCACTCATTCCGTTCAGCAGCGGTATTTGCCAGCGACTCGTCGACTATTGTGCTTGTGTCCGACAGATTGAAGCCACCCTCTTTAATTTGTCCTTGCTGATCCAAGGCCAATAGTTTGATGGCTTTTCACGATTGATGAAAATGTTCGCAAATTTTGACAGCTAAAAATCTGATTTTTACCAATCTCACTTGGGGATAATTTCTTTGTACATCATTATATTTGTCAAGTGTCGAGCTGAACTCGCTGAAGAAGACAAAAATAACTGGACCACTCGGACATGCTCTATTTTTGTCCCCGTCGAGAACATGCCTAATGTGGGACGAGTAGTGCAGGGCACGCACGCCGCTGTTGCGTGACACATCGGCCTTCTCCATAATGACTGGCACCGTCCATGACTTGTCCTGTGGTTGGTGGGCGTAGAAAACAAAGGCGAATACACACGCCGCGCACAATAGGGTCTTTTAGTGGGATAATACGTTGTGTGATCGTTATATTACTCAGTTTGTTTAAATTTGGTTTGGAGCTCAAAAATCATGAATAATACCGAGCTGTATTAATACCCCAATAGTAACATGTCACGCGTCGTTTCGAACTGCCATTTTCAGCAGTTTTCTCATCCATCATTTTTTCTCTGTTGTATTTATCTCTCCAGCAGACACACACACACCACACACATATACAACGAGGTAGTGAAGGTATAGTCTAGTTGCCGAGATGAGAAAAAGTAGTAGTAGGCGAGTGACGACGACACCATAAACGTGATATTTGAACCGGAGCGTGACGGAGCTTTATATGTATGTTCGTTATTTTGTGTTGAATCGTTCAGTACTTATCCCTTGGTGAAAAATTCACCGTTAACTTCGATGAGTTCCTAAATGGAAAATGAATGAGTTTCATCCTCCTGTTGTTTTCAACGACAGGCAACGAATTCCCTTGTAAATAAAACATCGGTGACACACACGTCATTGGCCTAAGTGAATGCACTCCAAATCATGTTAATAAGAACAAACACATGTACATGGTCGCCTTTCCATTTCAGCAATATCATTTCAACATTTAACAGCCCGCTGCTTTATCAGAACTGCTGCAGTGCTGAGGTGTTGCTATGCGTACTGACAAGATTGTTTTTGGTCAGTGTGTACCATTTCCCCATTTTAATGTTGTGGCCGTCCTGAATCCAATCAAGCAGGTTTATTAAAACTTTCCGGTTGTTGATTATTTTGTGAACAATGTCTGTTGCTTATCAAGTAAGCCTCTTGTGTTACCCCGTCGATATAGTAATTTTCTATTTTTGGTTAATCGCGCTCATCACAATTGCACTGGATGCTTATTTTGATCAATAACACTCATGAATAGCATGCTGGAGTTATTGGAATTAAGTCAAATGGCTGGCAACAAAAAAGTGTGTTTATTGTCTTATCAAAAAAAGATGTCTTTGGCACTATCAAATGCCGGGTAGCAGTTTGAATATGTACAGTACAGCTGTGGCATCAACCAAAAAAGGGATAGGACTGTCGAAAAAAAAAATGGCGAAAATTTTGTTTGTGATTTTTTGAGTATAAAAATGCGGCGATCAATTCAGTCAAACACACCACACAAAGTGGGGCGCTGCACCATAGAAATCGCGCATCATTTCGGTTGTTTTTTGATAAATAAAATGGCAAACCAGCTACCAAACAGGGGTGAACTTTGTTTTTCGTTTTAGGACGCCCAAGTCGGCTCGATACGGGGGCGTTTGGTGGCTGATACGGAGCAGATCTCATGCGGTATGTGATGCATTTGATGACTGTAGCGTATTGACGTTTGATTCGACAAATCGGTCAGCCCATTTGACGACACATATGACGGCGCTATTTGCCCAGCCAGGGGTGATGATCTTAACACATAGGTTTAGCCGGTGCTGATTGATTGTAATGAGAAAGTGAAATTTAGCGTGAAGTTTACGCTCTACGCCCTACACAGATCAAAAACTACTTTGGTGAGGGTGGGGATCAAATGATGGATCTATTTGGAAAAGCGGAAACTGGCTACGGGACACTGAGAGCCGAGAGTGAAGAAACTTAATTCGCTATTTACGTCTATCTTTGCGAGATATCTACTGTTCTCGCCAGTTATTTGAAACTCAAATTAGAGAGTTGCGCGTGAACAAATTTCCGTGATTCTAAAGTTGGTGTCAAAATTAGCGGCTATCGTCAGTGTTAATCTAGGACCGTTTTTCCACTGTTCGTTGGTCACACGAGATTTTGAAATCACTTACCCAGATTGATGATGTACGGCATGATGTTCGCTTTTGTCACTGTGGAGAGGTGAATTGGGTTCTGCTTTGACTGATATGTCAGGATCTTTCCTGAATCTGATTGTTAGCAGCTGAAAACTGTACATTTGAGTTAGTAACTTACATCATGTTCACCTGATGGTGATTTGTCCATGCAGTCGTATTCATTCCAGCCGGGGACATGAAACCAAGATCCGATGCGAGTGTGGGTGCGACCATATAATCTGAAAGAGTTGACATTAGTGATGTGTGACGTCGACGTTACTCGTACCTGATGTGTGCGGATATGTCGTGTGATGAATTGACTGGTACGTTGGTGCAATTTGGTTTGGCGAGGAGAACAGACTAGACGGTGGGTTTGGCTAAATAGGACCGGTTAGATTAGTTGACTTGGCATATGGTCAATGATCTCACCTGATGAGAAGCGGACGTTCGTGATGTGTGTTGTTTTGGCATTGGTCGGGTTCGGGCGGCGCAGCGTTGATCACTCTGGTCAGGATGCAGTCGTTTCAGTCCAATCGTCGTGTCGGTCGTTTTTGGCGAGTTCGAGTCCATGTTGTAGATTGTGCTTTCACCGTTGTTGAGTAGTTGAGAGTTTGAGTCGCCTTGAGACAAAAAAGTAAGCAGACCGAAGCGAAACGAGACGACTTACTGTGTCCTTGGCTGAGTTGGGTTGTCGGGGAGTCAATTGAACCTGGTGAACTGACGGAGCGGCCGATGGATGACATGTTCATAACTTTCGTGTGTTCGTTCGAGACCTGTTCCTACATAAATCAGTTAGAATTGTCAAGAACAAATGAATTGCTTACATGAGTCGGCAACAGTTCGCTTGTCAGATAGTTGTTCATCGATGTGTGGTGGTTCATATCATAGTGGGTTGAGGTCTATGAAAAAGGCATTAGGGAATCGCTTCAAACAATCATTTTCAAAATGCTTACCATGTTGACGGTTGACTCTTGCATTGATTGATTCTTCAGTAGCTGATCAAAATCGGAGTTGGATATTTTGGGGAATTTGTTTTGCATTTGATCATAACCAGTTTGCTCGGGCTCGGGTGATTCGCAACTTTTCAGTTCTTTCTTGTTCAACATCTGAAAGTGACAGTTTGAAGAAAAAAAACTCACGCTAATGATAGATACTTACATCGACAATGTCACCATTTGTGCGGCTCTCGTGGGGCTCATTGTACTCAGTGTACTTTAACAGAACCTTGTCCATATCAGTGGAAGCATATTGAAAGAGGCGATTTGAACTAAAATTTCAAATTTAGGATTTCGTGTCCAACGTAAGATCGTGTGCACTTGGGTGCAAATGAAATTAATTGTTACAATACAAGTGTGCGATGTCATGCCGAGTGAGCCCACTTCTAAGCTATCTGGCTTCTAAGTTGAAAAAACTCTAGTGCCTGGCTAAGTGTAGTCTAGGTAGGGACAATAAAGTAACATTTGCCAAACTTTACCTGTTGAAAATGATGAGTGCAATTTCACAGTCACAAAGGACTGATAATTCGTAGGCTTTTTTCATCAGGCCGAATTTGCGCTTCGTGAAAGTAACCTGAAAGTAATGCATATCAAACTATGGTCACAACACCGTTATGATCGTACCTGTCGGTTTCTTTCGTCCATAATGCGACTAATTTGAATCTTCTTGCGTCCCATGACGAAAGATTTATTTCACTCTTGTCGTGTTGCTTGTTCAGGGTGTATATTCGGCTAAAGTTGACAGGCTGGTTATCTCTTTTGATAGCTCTTTGCGGGTAGTGTTTATTTTGTCGGTGGTGTCACGTTGATAGTGGTGTATTGGTGTTGAGGGTAATTAGTTCTCTCTTTGGATTACGTTCTCGATTTTGTTATATTTTCGGCGCCTTCTAAGTTTCACTTCTAGTCTATTTTTGGACTCTGGTCGGTTTTTATTAGATACGTTCAAACAAATTCAAACTGTTTTCGTGTATATATATCCGTTTTAACTTCAGCTTGTTTTGTATTTCCGTTTTTTATTTTTCTCCTCTGCTGCTTATATTCTTCCTTCAAGTTGTCAATTGATTAGCAACTAACAACTGATCTATCTGTGCGCCGGACGCCAACGTATAAATGCTGGAGTGTGAGGCGGCTAGGTTGCGGAATTTATGATTGGAAATATATCTCTGCGCACCACAGAGATGGGGAAGGAGGGCCGAGGCCGACCGAAGAGAAGGAGACAACACATTTGGCCAATTTTCACCACGAGAGGGCTGGATGCTCTCCTGTCCCTGTTTCCATCATACTCTCTCTCTCTCTCTTTAGTCTGTGTAGCAGATGAGGAATCATTCTATCTGATGGACATAAGAGTGTGGGTGAGCTCCGGGCGCGCGACAGCGCCATCAATGCGCTGAAATCAATGTTTCTACATTGGTCTAAACGAAGCAACACTCTTGCAGCACGGGGAGAGTGAAGAATCTCTCTCTCTCGTTTCATCTCGTGCCACCCAGCAGTACATGCATTATTTCCTGACAAGACGTCTGTTAGATAAACGCTGGTACACTCTGGTCGATGATCGACGTATACAACGTCACAGACACATATGGCACCCAGGTCTGAACATAAAGTAGAGATCTAGCCCCTTTTGGTGTTTATAGTCAAAATACATGGCACACACACACACACACGGACGGACAGACCTTTTTTACATGCTTTTTGCGCGGCAGCGAAACAGCGATATGTTTGATTATATATACCCGTGGTTGTCAAGCAGAAAAACGTTCTGGCCTCGTTAAGGTTAAGAGTTACGATAAAATATAAGCCTAGCCACAGGACTTCATAAAGCTAATCGATCTGCTGAATAGTTCGATTGTACTTCAAAATTACTTTACCTTACACATACACTGCCGCCCGTAAATTAGCCGCGCGGAACAAGGGTAAATGTTGTTTCGATCATAAATTACCACTATTACACGTCTATCTGTCCCCCGATGCCCTGGCCCGCTATACAATAAATGGGGAAAACTGTTCAAGTCCACTTTACAGCCTCCTAATGCCTCGATTCTACCTCGATGTCTATAGTAGCAGCAGCAGTATATGTTATGACAAAATAATAATGATTTCATTGCCAAGAAACTGGTCAAATTCGAAGGCCGGAAAAACACAGGCCAAATGTTCCCCTAACTTGTCATTCATGTTGTGACGATAAACATGACCTAGCCGCGTAATTTGTCGGGTGTGATTTTTTTTGGGTAGCTAAAATTCATTGACATCGTTTTTGTCAAAAGTAACTCAATCGTAGTTACAACTGTAAAGACCATCTAGTTTATGGTGGTGATGGCCCAGGCGGTGTATTGTATTGGGCCTAGGCCTAGGCTCACTCACGTTCAATTCGCTATCTGTATTTTTAGTTACGAAAACGTAGCGTTTTATTTTTGTAAAAGAAAATTACTCCAGGCGTCCCACCACCACCATCACCGACTCTATATCTAGAGAGCACCAGCGTGTGTGTGTGTGTGCGGCGGAGTAACGCTCAACCCAATTCTATATTTGGTTTGAGCCCAAAAACGTTAATTTACGTAAGTACTGGAATGTTAGACATTTTATTATAAAACAAGTTATCCGTGTTTCCGTCACGTGTGTCGATCGCACGGTGAATGATGTGTATGGAAAGTGAAGTGGTAGTAGTGAGATGGGGTGAAACACACGGGCGCGGAAATAATAATTTGAGTAGAGAATCATTCATTTCTTTCCATCTGACACAATATCACCGACGATTAACACACGGGTTTAAGCTTTCGATCACTATCTCTCCCCCGCCACCAAAGTTCGGCCCCCGTGCTCTCACTCGTCACTCGTCCAGATTTGATCACTAATTCGTTATTGTCTGGCCTGGTATCGGCCGCCGACCGGATTTTCAGAAACACGACTAATTCGAGCTATCGCAAATAAAAAAAAAATTGTTTGGCGGAAATGATCAGCCACCTAAAAGCTTAGCATTGGCGGCGGGGCTGAGGGCTGGGCTCGAGTACCGAATTTATTATTATTGGGCCAAATTAACAAATGTTCTGTTTTGCATATCCGCACACGCGAAATTGCAGAAATAAAGACACAAACACAGCGAAGTGAGTGTTATCTTAATCATGGTCCTCAATTGCCAACAGAAGCCGCCGGCTGGCTGCCTCAAAAACGCAGGCGCAACAGAAGCTTTATGTAGTATAAATAGTAACGCGCCTAAAAATGGCCCTTGAAAGTTGAAGTGCTCCTACTTCGTGTTCACCAATGCATCTTGTACCGTCACATGTATGTGTAATATAGACCATTCTTGCGAGTTCCATCTCGCCGACACACACACACTCTGAGAACATTTTCACTCGAGTTGAAAAAGACTTCGGCTAAACACCGTGCGAAGTATAGATACGGGATTTGCATATTTGATAACACGATTCCAATTGTAACACATAAATTATTTTAATAGCCATGCGTCATAATTTTGATTCCCCCTGGTCGTACCCCCTGTAACGTACGTAACAATCAGCTGATCGATATAAATCATAATACCAAGGGTCCTCCCAAAAGTGTCACTCTTAGTGCCCGATTTGGCCGATAACGATATTGAAATGATCAAGTGAGTGAAGCTCCACTATCAGTACCTGGTTTTTCTTCGTCGCGCGTGTTCTCTATTGCCCTTCAAAGCTTTGTATTGTCAATTAACTATCAGCTCTTTCTGGTTCTTTGTGGTCGGACACAACACACAAAGTGGTGTATTTTGTGCTATCACTGATATTTTCTCTGCTTTTATTTGAAATAATTAACTTAAAACAGTGTCTTTATATCACTATTCAAGTTGACATTTTCATCAGAATAAGTCATAAAAACTGCGAGTTTGGGCACATATTGGTGATTGCCTGCTGGCGAGGGCGGCGCACACACTTTTCCTAATCTGCCTCTTCATTACCAGAAAATCACTACCATTTTCTGACAAGTCCGAAGACTCTTCTTTTAACTACACACACACACACCACAGTAAAACGCCGGCGGCTCAACAAACAAACGCTGCACTTATCAATTAGCCGATGCGAATCATTTCCGTAACACTAGTAATTACCTAGACACAATGCTAAAGTGACGTTGATATTATCAACCAGTTTTTAATATAGTTCATCGTGGTATCATCAATCATGTACTCATTACTATCAACCTGGCGTGTTGTTTTGAATCAGAGGAGGACTCCACAGTGAGTTACGCCAGTCTGAGGTGACGTTTTCTGTTTAAATAAGCTAACCAGGAAAATTACGTTTTTATGAGCTGCACACTTTCCGGAAGCCAATTTCGGTGCAATCATCGGATAATAACAGTGTTTTATGATTTCAACTCAGGGAGATAGAAAGAGAGAGAGAGACGTAGTTGCTGGTTCGCGCACGCGTGTAATATTCGTAAATACGCGACATACGAGGTCAAATATGATTATGTTGGTAGTATGGTCTTTAGGTTAACCAATTAGTTAGTTTAATTTGATATTGTCACTCAGGGAATGATAATATATGAGCACTTACTTGAAAGCTGTCAGACAATTTACTTTATTGTTATTTATGATCACAATGATGAAGAACTTTCCCAACTCTGGTTTTTTCCTCAAGAATCGGCATATGATTGAAACGATGTTTGTGTGTAAGCGGCATGGTAAGTTACGTGATAGAAAAAAAAGGTTCCATTTTGGGGGTCCTAATAGGAGTGAGCCAAAAATATAACCCAACACGTAAAACGTAACGTAACAATCTAAACAAGTTAAAAACGGTAAATCCTCTCTGCACGGTGCACTCCAGGGGCGGTTCGAGAGCGAGAGAGCGGAACAGTTCTTTTTTTGGCATTGGCTCTAACTGACTGCCATCGAATCAACTGATCAGAAGTCTTTGGTGGTAATAGTGGTCACCCAGGCAGTGATGATGGTGTAGATAACCACGTTCATGTCAACTGGCGACACAGAATAAGATTCCTATATTCGGCACAGTATTTTTTGACCAAACCATCATGTACCTTTGGTTCAATTTAGATCCAAAAATGGTCTAAAAATACGACGCCATCATAGTCCGGCCGAGTGCAGTTCAGTTGAGACACTCGTGTTTCAAATTAGCCTCAATACAATTAAACACATCAAAAAAAGTTATGCGAAAAAAGTGACGCAATAAGTCAGAGCTCAAAGACACGTGAAAGTAACTGACTGAAACTTGCACGAAGTGATATGGCCGATGAGTCTTTTAATCTGTGTACGGAATAATGGTTAACCATGTACCGAGCGAGGCCAATACAAAACATACGTGGTTCGAAACAAAGAACTAGGAACTAGGCCGGCCTTTTTTTGATTGTATATAATCAAATTGGGTCGTCATTTTTTTATAAATCTGATTTATATGCATAAAGAAGATGAGAGCATGCCAATGTACACGCGCAGAACACATAGTACACAGAAATTGACATGGTGTTTTGGGCGGGTTGTATTTTCAACTAAACAAAAAATCGCCACACAGATATTAATAGAAAACCTCCGTAACCACATCGCGCGTCGTTACCCTCGTTTCTTCATGTCTTAGTCTATCAAAAAAAGGGTTCAGTTACTATCCACCACCATCACCATCGCCACCACCACCTATGAGCATGCCAGAAACACCAACGAACCATATTTGTCGTGAAAATGTGTGATGTCATATCTATTTCAATGCAAAAAACCAGTAGTATAACTACCGTAGTGACCAAGCCAAGACAAAACAACTGTCCCGGCACCACCACCACCACCATCATATCACCGAAACAATATATAGTTTGTATGGAGTAATTACAGCCAGGTTTCTTCTGGCTTATAACAATCTACTATTCTGGCCTCGTATGTGGCCAAAAATATATTATGGCATAAATAACGCCACCACCAAGTGATAGTAATGAGTTGCTGGGTATTCACATGGCGACGAAACATGACTTGCCGAACATCGTCTGGTCAACATTGTGAAACACACTTTACACACGATTTGGATGATTGCGCTGACTGAAGCAAGATCAAAGCGCTAAAATTGATCATATTTAACGAGTGTATGCCACCCAAATTCACGCACTGTTTTGAGAGGCGTCCAAAAACAAGACAAAAAGTTGGACCTCCAAACTGGGTTGGCACGCAGAGGTCACCGCTCGGCCTATGTTAAACGCAAACAGCACTGATTTCAACTACTTTGACGTGTTTTAACGTCTTTATCAAATTTGACTTCTTGGCTAACGATCGTTTTTTTCGCCACCAGCACACGCACGATCCTTGGTGCTTTTTTGTTGTTAGTTTTTCAATCATCAATGTCATAATAAACGATAGAACACCAGCAACGCCCCGCATTTCTATTGTACACCATTTCAAATGTCACTTTACTCATCACATAAAAAAGATTAGCGAGTCGATTCGCGACAGTTGCATCGAAATTAATCAAACTATTGTCCCACTTAACCCATGGCCGTTTTCATGTCACAGTTTATCATGGGTCAATACACCGATTCGCCGTCTGATTCCGCCGCGCACTGTTCGCGTGTGTCTGCATACAACTCACATCATAATCACCTAATTGATAGTAAAGAGGGGAACAAAAGACAAGTTAAAAATATAACGGGGAGCGAGTTTCTGAATTGACTCTAAATGTAGCAGCGCGCGTGCTAAGTTTTAATCTGAAATAGGGGGGGGGGTGATTGTGATTTGGACTGTTCTATTTCTAAACATAGATTTTCCTTTTTTAGAGTTACTATTTTAACTATTTTCAAACTCAGAAGTAGGTGAAACATTTGAACTCAGAATAAACTAACGTACCGCATTAGATTACATTTACTTCCTGTTCAACCTTATGTTCAAAAGCCAGTACGTCATGGTTAACCTGGCAAGACGTTGGTTTGGATTATCTTTGGATTATCACCATCAATAAGTTCTAGGCCCGCGATAGTTCGATTTCGTGATATGATTTCAACATTTTCAAGCTCATATGAGCTGCTTTGCTCCATTTGATATGTTTCCTAGTCCTACTGGGTCATGAGTGCGTGTATTTAAAGTAAAAAAGCTAAAAATAATCACAACAGTGCCTCGAAGTAACCCCGATTATAAGTCGATCATTCTTGAGCCGTTCACAGTGGATATTTTTACCATTATTGAAAGTATTCACCTACTTACTTACCTGTTTCACAATCCACGCTATACAGGAGGCGGTGACGTTGCCTCTCGACCTCGAAAGAAGCTTTTTTATTTTTTCTCGCACTTTATTTTTAACTTCTTTAGCTCAGAGGAACACACACTTCTGTAAGGTGCCAAGTTGGGATGACTCAAAACACATTGAAAGAGACATTTCTAGATGCGCAAGTAAAACTGCTCATATGTTTTCTCCTCAATTTTTAAAGTATCATTATTTTGGCATATATTGTTGCCAGATCATATTGGGAACATAAGTGTCCACTTTATAGCAATCGCAAAATGGCCAAAAACATCGATTACTTACTAATACCACTGGCATTAGAATATTTACAAACCCGACCATGCACCAGATATAGATTTTCCAATTGCGCACTGCGCCCTGGAGAAGTGCACTATGTTTAAACAAAGTGTATCAGAAAGTGAAAACAGAATTTTCGCCACGCGACCCCATCCTGCTGTTGGTGTTT
>SCLD01090692.1:0-13128 GCA_004367895.1 Oikopleura longicauda | reverse complement strand
ATGGGATTAACGGATCATGTACATGGATAGTGAGGGTTTTTTAGCCAAACTACATGTAAAATTTAGATGTAATTGTTACGATAATTACATGAAAGATTGTATTCGGACATGACGTACTTTTTCAGCCAATGGATGGTGATAGAATTAATTGTTTTTCACCGTGGACGTTACGACAACAGGCGGTGAAAGCGGTTTTATGCAAAGCGATGAAAGTAATTTTTGCTGATATTAAATGACCTAACCAACTCGAAACATATATTATGTATGTCAGCAATTTTTTTGTCTATTAAACTTCCCATGATGATCAATACACAATGCCGACGACAATGAAGACTTCACATTCCGCAGTCTGTGCAATCAATGAGTGGTCATAATCATTCTCGACGATAATCACTCTCGAGTCGAGAGTCTTGACGTATCACAGTGAAGCATTCCCTGTAAAGGTTGGTTTTGGTGTGGCTGCAGTGCAAAGCTGAAGAACACGAATAATTTTTTGGCAAGAATCTGTTTTATCACAATGGCGAAGTCTACTGTAATTACAATTTGTAATAAAACTACAGTCTGTAGAAACTTTAGTCAGTTTTAAAAAGTTTGACTCATTCAAACAAATGGACAACCTACACATGCATTTTATAAGAGGAATTTTATGAACAAAAAACTTGGGCTTGTCGCTGGTCTTTTGTCATTGTGTGTGTTCTACAGGCTAACTTTCCGAGATCCGCGTGGTGAGATGAAGATAAAATTTGGCAATCAATGGGATGGAACAGAAGACGAGCATTGCTACGAGCTTGAATTCTGGCAAACGTCAACCACGCTTCATGCTAAGATCAGCGCAAAATACTTCCACGATCCGGCGCCATCCGCACCAGACGGGTATCTGATGGGTCTGTGGGATTATGAGGTGAGACCACTACATGTATGCAATTTGACTCACACTTTAGGTGGTGGAACTGTTCCTGTTGAATTCGACAACGAAAGAGTATCTCGAGCTTGAGTTTGGTCCCCATCAACATTATTTGGCGCTCAAGTTCAAAGATGCCCGCAATGGAGTTGACACTGATGTCAAGTTGACGTTTGCCTATGAAGCACAGATCGAGGACGACAATTGGACTGGTGTTGCACAAGTTCCAATTGAATACGTTCCAAAGGGGGTCGATCAGTTCAATGCTTATGGGTGAGGTCGAACGTCCATTCCTTCAGAAATTGATTTTTTTCAGTATAAGGGGAGTTGACGATACACGGACGTACTGTTCGATGTTTCCCGTGCCCGGCGACGAGCCCGATTTTCATCGCATTCAATACTTTGGGCCCATTGAGCAATAACGATGATATGACAAAGAATTCATCATGTGTTCGCATTGATGTACTAATGAGCTAATAAATATTTGTTCGTTGAAACTGCGACAATTGCTGAAGGTGACAAAAAAAAGTGTTTCATTTTTAAGATGCTTCGTAAAAGTGCAAAACAAATTATTCAAAGGTAACTGAACTAAAGTTGAAACAGAGAATTACATTTAACAGTCGTAACATCTGGGTCGACTCCCTGCCAACGGGTTTCGTCTCTGATTTTAACCCGGCAAAACAGGCCGGCCTGTTGTCTGACAGTCGCGACTTGAAGAACAAAAAATATGATGCCATCATTGTCGGCGCCGGTCACAATGGGCTCGTCGCCGGCAGTTACCTGGCCAAGCGCGGCAAGAAAGTGGCGATTGTTGAGAAGCGCCACTGTGTCGGCGGCGCCGCAATCACTGAAGAGTTGGTGCCTGGTTTCAAGTTTTCACGGGCTTCTTACTTGCTTGCATTGCTCAGGTGAATACTACTAGCTTGTCTCGACTTTGACGCCATTTTTTTTATCAGACCCCAAATTGTGAATGATTTGGAGTTGAAAAAGCATGGGTTGAAGTGGTACGTTCGTGAGCCGCATGCGTTCACGCCGATGAAGGATGACCCGCGATATTTGCTCCTTGGATCTGATGCTAAAAAGAATCAAGACTCAATCGGGCAGTTTTCCTCTCGCGATGCCCAAGCCTATGGCGAGTACAATGTCGCAATGGAGCAATTGGCGGATGCGATAACGTTTATGATTGATGCGGCGCCAATTGAATCGGGCAGTTCACTCAAGGAAAAAATCAACACACTGCGTCAAATCTATCAAGTCGGCAAAACGGTGGAGTTTGACTTTGCCGCCTTGCACGAGACGGTGACGGCGCCAATTTCGAAAGTGTTGGACAAGTGGTTCGAATCGGACATTTTGAAGGCGTGCTTGGCCACTGATGCCGTTATTGGCGCCATGTTGTGCCCCGAGACGCCTGGTTCGGGTTATGTCCTCTTGCATCATGTGATGGGCGGTGTTGAGGGGCATAAGGGCGCCTGGGCATATGTTGAAGGTGGTATGGGTGGTGTCTCACTGGCAATGGCGAAAGCGTTCAAAGGTAAAACTTTGAAGTAGCACAGCGTTTTTAACTGGAAATAAATTGAAAGCGGCGGGCGGTGACATCTACTGCGACATGCCAGTTGACGAAATACTTATTACTGGCGATGAGACACACGGAGTCAAACTTCAAAATGGGCAAACGGTGGCTGCGAAAACCGTGCTGGCAAATCCAACGGCGAAAGTCACCTTTGAACAACTGATTGATTCAAACAAGTTGCCAAGCGAATTCCTCAATTCAGTTCAGGCGATCGGTAAGACCAGTTTTGAATCACTTAAAACTGACTTAACAATAGACTATACTTCGCCTGTTACGAAAATCAACATGGCTGTTGATAAGTTGCCCGAGTTCAAATACTTGCCGAACAAAAACGACACACCCCAGCCACACCATTTCACGACGATTCACATGAACTGTGAATCAATGGCCGACATAAGCAAAGCGTACAAAGGTAAACACATGGACCAAGTGAGTAACTTTCACCGAGATCTCAAGATTGCGAGCAGAATGGAGTTCCATCCGATCGGCCAATCATTGAAATGACTATTCCATCCGTTCTCGATCCGACCATTGCGCCAACGGGCAAACACACGATCGGACTTTTTACCCAGTACTCCCCGATGACGCTCAACGGAAAACGCTGGACAGATGAGGAGCGCGATGCTTATGCTGACAAGATCTTCAACCAAATCGAAGAGTATGCACCGGGCTTCAAGTCGTCGATTATTGGTGTTGATATGCTCACGCCACAAGATCTTGAGGGTGGGTTGATCACCAAATTTCAATTACTAATTTTCCGTCAAGGCACATTTGGTTTGACTGGTGGAAACATATTCCATGGAGCGATGGGACTTGACCAACTGTTCATTGGAAGACCGGCACCGGGCCACTCAAATTATCGCACGCCAATCAAAGGTACTCCACCAAATAAGAGTTACATCATTTAAACTTTAAAGGTCTCTACTTGTGTGGTTCAAGCGCACATCCCGGCGGTGGCGTGATGGGTGCGCCCGGAAAACTTTGCAGTGCGGCGATCATTGCAGATGGTTATTAACTGTACATGTTTATTTGTTTAGGCAGTCAGAATATACATAGTATGTGACACAGTCTATGTCGAAGTCAGATAGCCATTCATTTTGTATGTGCTCACCGGTTTGACATGACCCCGTGGTAAGACTTTAGGAAGGCTTGAGTCTAGTGGTTGAATGATCAGTTTCGCAAGCATCCAGTACACACATGCAAAGCAGCAAATGTTCCATAGGTGTAGGACCCATTTCAACATATAGGGAACATAATTGGGAAACTGCATCTGATCTTTCGCATCACTTCCATCGCGTTGCTTATCACATGACTGAACGACGTTTTACGTTGATCCTTTGCTGACAGACTCACCTCGAGTAGCTGGATAATTTTTTCATTTCCCACGACATGTGCCACGAATGCTTGATAAAGCTCGATTGTATTGCATTCAGGATACCTGTTAAACGTTAAGTATTGTGTTGTTGGTTCGACTACAAACCGTGGTTCGAAATAGATGGAAACATCTGTATAATTCTGATTGATCTCGAGCGCTTGATGCCTGAATTTGACATCGGTACGCATCAACTTCTCGTACTTGGCGAGTTCATTCTCAAGCTGGTGATCGGGAAGGGCCGGTTTTGGACATAGCTTCAGCGACGCGCAAAAGTGTTTACCCCCATTTCCGTCAACGCAAAAAGGTCGCTCATCGGAGCTCCGTGAACGACAGAATGCATGATTTCCACTATTTCCATTTATTGCCATTCGTCTACTCCCACTTGTTGATGTTTGGCGCGTTGGCGATATGCGACGTGTTTGTGTGTCAGAAGTTCGCGAGAAACCTTTATCCATGCTTTGATCACGGCTGCGGCCTTGATCGCGGCCCTGGTCACGACTATTGAATGATGAACCTTTACTGCCAAACGAACTGCCGAAGCTGTCGCCAAAGTCATCGTCGCCAAAAGAGAGTGAGCCAATTGCCCGTCCATATCGACCACTGGAGAAACTATTGCTTCCACGATTCTGGTAACCCGCGTTTTGATAGCTTGTAGAAGATCCTGATCGACCTTGCGTCGACATCAAATCGTCTCCAGGACAGTTATTCTCGCCAAACTTCTTACACAATTGTTCCCATGGGTAGTTTTTATTCTAAAAAATATTTTTCAACTGACTGATCGACTGATGATCAGAGATTAAATAGTCACCTGCGGGTCTGTCCACTCGATGCACTGTTTGTTTGTCGCCTGGCCAAGGTAGTGGTTCTTTGATTGACCCCAGCACTCTTCGTCGTTGACCGAGGAGCCATATCGAGTATTATAGTTGCTGTGCGATCCCTGATTGTAGTTTGACCCGTATGATCGAAAGTTCTGGCTTGTTTGTTTCATGTTGTTCAGACTCGTGAACTTGGTGTTCTGGCTTGATCCAGTTGATCCGTATCCGGTTGATCCCTGCTGGCACGCTTTCATGTTGCAGCTTTTGTATCCACTGAAATCTTCTGTAGCGCACCACGGTGTTTGGGTAGGATTCTCTTGTCGACAGTACGAATGTCTCCCGTCAGTATTGTCTTTAAACTTTCGATTATAACTCGACCACTCGTATTTTTTCTGTGAGCTCCATTGAACGCACCAACTCTCCGTATGTCGCCCCAAATAGTTCTCATTCGGGCCATAGCAATCTTGACTATGGGATGCATTTATCACTTTATAATCTCTGTGACAAGTAAACACTTACCTATATGTTAGAGCAAATAAGCCGATCAGTAAAATCATTTTCGAATTCTTTGACTCGATAAACTTAGTGGGAGTAATCTCGACTTATATGCTAAATGTTTATCACCCAACGGGCGGACAATCATGAGATTAAAACGACTATGGGAACAAAAACGTAAAGCAGAAAAATAGACCTTCGAGAAGGGTTACGCAAGTGATATGGGATGATACGAGTCGTTGAGAACCTAATCAATTCGATGAAGTTTTTGAGTTTATTTCATTTATACAAAGTAGACACTATTGGTACTGTACGCGTTTTGCTTCTTGCACTGTGATAATGTGATGTTTGGTGATGGCAACGTCGAAATTGTGGATGTCGGCACCCAATAAAATGATTCAATCGATCTTCGATCAACTCGGTTTATGGTGACGTTTGGTTTTGGGTGCTGACAGGGTCGTAATGTGAAATCGAGGTACTCGTTTTGAAGCAGGTATTCCGATTTATGATTTGGCTCATGTTGACGGAATTTTGACATCAGTAGTAGGGCAATTGCCATTGCAACCACGCAAATGGTGAGAACGATGACAAGCAGGATTGTAATTGATAGAAGGGTTGACATGATGATATTTTTAGTTTCTGGATAGTATCGTTTTTTTTTTGACTTATATACTCTTTTAGTGGGGGCGCTGTTCTACTCATGTGAGTTGCATAAACCATGAAGTGCAGCAATTAGCAATTATATTTGTTTTGTCCTGATTGCCATCACCTGTTCAATATCCCATGGAGAAGAGTCTCAAGTTTATGTGTGACGTTCAGTAGTGTGGTGGATGTGTTTGACAAAGTCGACGACCGGAAAGTTGCTCCTCAATATGAGAATAGATTATCTTGGGTCAAGTAGGCTCATTGTTGAAGTTTTAGCTTACTTTGGTCAATGAGAAGTGGCCAAATTGAATACTCGATATCGAACTCCCGGATTAGACAACCGATATTATAATAAAACATTTTGCTTTATGGTAATTTCTTCTGAATAAATAAAACCGATTATTGATTCGAAAGTCTGTGTGCTGATTGAATAGATCATCGTCGACGCCTGGCGAGGTATTTACCAAGTCTGACGACCCAGTTTCCACCAATAAGTAAATATGATTAATTGTTTTTTCAACTCTCACTTTCTAAACCAAATTCAAAATCACGAAACAGACCTCGAGTTGGAAAACCACTTCATTCAAGGGCCAGTATGGAAATCGGTGGTGTGGCAGCGAAATCCGTGTTGACAAAACAGTTTAGGCAGTGTCTAACCGTGTTTTGAAGTCTGTGCTCAACCAACCTTGGTTTAAGCTGTCAGGAATACACTTGTGATCAAAGCCGTCTAACCGCTGTCATTATGCGGTACTTAATATCACACCAACCCTAGAGTGATGTCCGAGATCAAACGGCTTCGACGTAGTACATATCACGCTGAGACCATTAGTTCCTGTCTACATTCAAGTGTTTCGAATCACAGATTTTCTTTAAACTGCTCCATTCAGCGTTTCACTGAGATATGGTTGCTTACTTCTGATGTGAATCTAAGTGCATAATCCGAGTTCTAGTGACAAATCGTAATCCGATTATCACGATACAAACTATTTGTTGGCATCATGCCAACACGTGGACATTCCTTAGATAAGCTTGTGTTGTGACACTTCCGAACATACTTTAACTCATCCGGAAATCGGTCAAAATAAGTCTGAGGGAGAACGCGCGCGAAAAAAAGAGAGCTGTGAAAATCGGAAATGGAGTTCGGGAAGGGATGAAACGAGTGGTTTATAATTATCATTCCGATTTCGACACAAATAAAAGGATAGATCAAACGTTTAGGTGCCGATTTAAATGACCGGAACGGGATTTCACGGCGGGCCAACACTAGTCAGATAAGACTGTTTACTGAGCCACCACCTCGAAAAAGGGACAAACAAAACAAAAGGCACTTAGAGATCGCAGTGTGTGAACGATTAGATACAATCAGTGGTGTTTGTCTAACCTAGGGCTCCTAACTTAGGCTAGGGCTTGGTGAGTTCAGCATAATGCCAATCTGGTAACACAAATATCTATTGTTGGTGTATTCTCACGATTTCCAATTGCTTTCTGACGATATGTTTACTATTCAAACCATTAGAAAGAATTCAAAACTTTATGAACGAAAAACGAAACTGTTCTTAATTTGTAACTTTCAGTTGCAATCAATATATGCAGGTGGTAATGGCATTGTTGAGATTGCCAAACGACAAGTTTTTCCATTTTGTTCCGCTCCTAAATTTCACGCTATAATCCGGTTTGCGTGGTTGATGGACAATTAGTTGGTGATTGGAGGTAGCTCTTGGGCGCCACCAGTCTGACTGTTGGCCCTCATCCAGCAAGTGGAGCATATAAATGTCGACGCTGCGCCATGGAATTCATCAAATCATTCAATTACAACAAGCAAAAAAAGAGACTTACAACGAAGCAAAATGGCAAATCTCCTGTTCATCTCAGTCACCCTGGTGATGATTGTCGTCTTGGCCATTTTCGTCATTGCCATGTCACTGGGACTATACCTGATCACGCGTCGCCGTCGTCACCAATCACTCGCCGCAAAATCACCGCCACCACCGCCCCTGGTCGACTTCACGCTTCGCGTTGCTAAAAACTATGATCTACAGAAACGCGCCGACATGATTGGCCGGGCAAGTACACTGGGACGTGTGGATCGACGCTCAATTGAATCGTTCTACTGGATGCCGGCCAACGGCACTCTGCCCCGGCCCTACTATGATAATCTTGCGCACTCAGCGAGTACATTGTCGAAGCACTAATGATAGTGTTTACTTTGTCTAAGTTGATTGACACCATTGTAAACTATTATGTACAATTTGTGTAATAAAGTATGAGAAAATATATTAAAAAACACATTTGATTTATTACCGATATAAATTGCGATCTTGTCATCTCCAAGAAAAAAAAGCTGCGAAGATGAAATGTCGATAAAGGTTTCGATACAAAAGATCGACCAAATGCTACAAAGAGTAAAGAAATTGACTATTTAATTTTGTTGCTATGCAGTAAATCAGCATTTCGTCTAAATAGCTTGTGTTTTGTATAAACTGTGTACTCCTGAATCGTAACTATCATGCAATTAGGGCGCATTATTTATAGAATGCTGCGTTGCAAAAACAAGTCTTTAAATTGCACTTTAGATTATTGATTCAATCGTAAATGTTGTAACGGGTTAGGCGCATGGGTTAGCAAGGTCACCATTGAGTTTTTTATTACATATTATACATAACTCAATCATAGGCTGGCCCGTGATTCGTTCGAGTCTAGCGAGGTGAGATCATCCAGCTCTTGCAACGCAATCGTAGCCATATTAAAACCATCGTCATCATCGTCCGACTGTTGCATTGCTATCGTGCTCAAATTTGGCAGATAAACTTCATTCTTTGTTGATTTGTACGTGCCATAAATGCCATCATCCTTGTGCTCAAGAATGCCACTGCGTGTTGATTTGGCATTGTCCGTTCGGTACGATATCTAATGTGACATTTAGAAATGACCAAAATCTGTGTGATGATCTCTGTTCTCACCTTCTTTCGCATGCGTCCCTTGTTTATAAACTGTCGGCTTTCTTTTTGCTGGCATTTTCGCACAAGAATAAATATGCCCAGTAAGACAAGTTGAAGGCCCTGAAATGAGCTTGAAGCTTGAAATTGTTCAGATCAGATACTCACCATGCTGACGAGAATGGCGATAAAGGCGGCCACCTCCAGCGGATTGAGACAATTGAGAAGTAATGGATGTGGGTTCTTTTGCTCCCGTGGTATGCCACCATCGACTTGCCAAATTGGCTCGATGCAATCCGTATTGAATCTGCTTCGATCATTGAACCACTTTAATTTTGGGGTTGATCAACATTAATGTGGCGAAAAAATGATGCTCATGTTGTATTGAACGTCACTTTGACTTGTTTATGCAATTTTTAAAGAGCACACTTGACTACCGATATTATAGCCTATAATTTATAGGAAAGGAATTCTGGCAAAGTGCTGCCGTGCGTAAACCCCGTGTGCCTTTTTCGGGAAAAGCTTACAGACTTCAGGCAACGTGATGTTGTTCTTTGTTTCCGTGAATGAATTGAACTTTGGCTCTAACACCCCATTGTCATCTGGCGCATTGATTCTGGCGTCGATCAGCTTGTCGTCGGCGTTGACGCACAACGTAACAGCTTAATTAAACATCAAAAAAGTGGAAACTGATTCCGTCACATACCAGTGGAACAAAGGAATAAAAGCAGCGTTAGCGTCAGCGTGATCAGCTCCAGTATTTCGGTTGTTAGGGCGACTGAAAACTTAAACTTGTCGCGCTTTTTGCGCATTGATTGAATGTCCCTACAAATGAAAGTTTAGGTTGGTGTTATTTCGAGTCGATTAAAACCTGAAAAAGTTACTATCATTTGTGCCGATCGTGCCAACACTCTGGCCATCCAGAGTCGCCCGTCGTTGATATTTTTTAGTTTTACGGTTGTTTCGTTTTTTGACTGTGAAATTCTTCACCAAAACATAAATGTGGTAGACGCCCGGCACAAAAGCGGTAAAGAACTGAAAAGTCGGAATCCAAAAGTTGGCAATGTTGACGTCATTCTCGGGTGCCATGAAACGTGATGAGTAAAAGTAAACGACCATTAATTCAAGTCCATCGCACAGTAAGTAGCCGACGACATCGTACTCGAGGAAAATCTCGGTCACAATGGGAAAACGCTTCAGCAGGGATGCGTTGCGGTAGTCCATTTCAATGAAGGCCACCTTGACGGCAAACAGAATCAGCTTGATAAAAGCAAAGTAGAGCAAGACGTGAATCAGGGACATGATTGGATCATACATCAGCTTGTCATCTGTTCGGTACTCGAACCAGACAAAGATTGCGGGGTAGACGCCCAAGATGGGCCAAATAAAATCGAAAAATATCAACATCAACATGTTTCGAATGGCATTTTCCTCCTCTTTTTTCTTCGGCGTTTTGCAATAGTGAACCACGTGTGATATTGTGCCACCGAGCCCGATCACGATTGACAAACAAAGTACCACCATCTGCATGATGAACGCCTGTGGATCGTCGGCATACGAAATCCACTGACTTATTTCAGCCAGCATGTTGTCATCATCATCTTCGTTCTCATCTTCACCTTGCTCATCAATTTGACGTCGTTTACGTGACTGAGCGTGATTAAATGCTGCATTTTCTACATTTGTTTGAATTTTCTTCTTATGGTCGGCGCTCAGTGATGATGTAAATGTGGCGACTAATTCATGACTGAAGTAACGTTCGCCCACTGCATTTTGCCGCGCCATTTGTTGGGCCTGTTCAGCATCAACGGTGTGGTTTAATTGCGTCAAAACTATGCCAAGGGATTACAACTAGTTAGTACAAACTTATACACACAGCTTTAACTAAAGAGTCTATAGAACTGGATGACATCGGCGAATCCCGAGCCTTTACATGAAACAAGTGTGTCTTCTGTTATTGCCGCGTAACAACTGCGGGCCAAGAGTCGTGTTACCTGTGTCAGGGTAATGTCGTCCGCGGACGGCTGAGGTGCCAGGGTTAATCGAGTAACCAACAATAGAAGCTCAATAGTTCTCATGCTGGACGGGCAGCCCGTCATCAATTAAATGTGGACCGTCAACGTGCAAAAAAGGTGCACTTTGATACTACTTCTGCTCATTGAGTTACTAAATTAAACCTGGCTTCGACGTGAAAGTCATTTTGACGCGATCATAGTTGCGTTTGGCCGCAAAACTTGCGGTTAATGACTGCTCAAATGACTTGAATGATGGCGAATCTTGGCATGTAGATCGAATTATAATCTCAATTTCAAATTGTGTTCTCTCATCAATCCGCATAATCAACAGTCCGTCATTCGTGAGCCGGTCAATTTCAATCAGTACGGTTATGTTCATCTCGTTATTTCGCGTCACCAACCGCGTGACCTGGCTGATTCCGGCCACATTTCTCAGTTCAACAGTTGGTGACCCTTTATTTTAGATGCACGTTTGTTTGTAAATATATGTTCGGCTAAACGTGCCCGTTTCAAATCACGTTATTTAGGGCCAAGTCTTATATCCTCTGAAGTTTTCCCAAAATTAACATCGTTTCTATATTTGATCAATTTTCAATCGGGCTCCTCAAATGTACTGTTTTCGTGCACCATTAACCTGTGCCGTTGTTAAGTGCATTAATTATCGTGAACGTCTTGATGTTTGATGGTACACAATCGTCATATTCAAATGTTTGAGCCGAAATACTTGTTGATGGAGTGGTGATAACTGCTGCCGTGGTTGTTGTAGTTGTTGTTGTGGTTTGAGGTCCCGGTCGCCACATGTCAATGAGCTGTTGGAACCACTCGACAACGAATGGGATGATATCGTATTTGTAAACGAGGTAACCACCTGACAATTCCACATTGTTAGTGTCAATTGACATTTATGTACAAACCTGTTACCGTTAGCGCAGTAACGCCCGCTTTTGATCGGTAATTCGCCCACAGACGCCTCAGATTAGCCAGTAAGTTCTCAACGACAGTTGGTGACGGCGCAGTTGTAGTTGTGATAGTGGTGGTTGTGCTAGTTGTGCTCGCCGTTGTCGTGTTAAGAGGCGGGTCTGTCGTTGTTGACTCTTCTCCATTGCTTGAACAAAATAGGTCGCATGAAATGAGATCGGGGGAACATGAAATTATACACGGCACATTGGAATCATAATACATTTGATCGTTGAATGTTGTATCATCTAAATAAAAGGACGAAAATAAATAATTTGAACAGCATGTACGACAAGGCAACGTACACACCGCGTAATTAAGAATCGAAACGTTTTTACCTTGAATTACGCTTCCATTGTTGATCCAAGATTTGACCTGATGCAAATCCATTATCATTTCTGCAGTCAAGTCAATCGTAGGCATTATGCTGGAGAAACCGGGTGGCCAGGGGGCACCACCTTGTTGACATGCCAGTTGGCGTTGGTAGAGGCGGCACGTAATTGGGTCATCGGCGTCCGTGGCGTTAACTTATACGTCGGATTCAGATGTTTTTGGTTTTTAGAACGATCAAGCCAAAAATATGAAACTGTAGTAAATTGAATCCCCCATCACACCTGCAATCAGCGTCAGAAAAAGAAATCTCTTATCCCATAAGCGAAACATTGTTATGTGTAGCAGAACTTTGATGGAATTACGGAGTCGAGTCAATTGTTGAATGAAAAAAAGAACAAATATCAGACAAAGAAGCTGTATTATCCGATAAAGACCACATTCACACTTCCGGCTCAGTGGTGAATCTACCGCTTTGATTGTCCAAATGATTGGCGCACACCACCACCATAAAAAAGGTGCGGCAATGGTTTACGTAAAGTTTAGGCATTTTTTATGGCATCCAGACGTGTCCCACGAATATTTGTGCGCTGTTCAAAACTTGCATTCACCAAAACACACAATATTCAGGGCTTAGAGGACACAAACTTCACGGAACCCGTCACAAAGCTGTAATAGACGGTAGCGGTTGAGAAGTTTGAAATATTTACCGCATTTAATCATCTCAAAACACTGTGCCCCGCAAAAATTAACGTGCGCAAAAATTAACGTGTCGAGACAATCCGTTTAACTCTACTTTTATGCGCGTTCAAATGCAATTAGATGTGTTGTTGACGGCTCAAATATTTTGATTAGGCTGGCGACTGACAAAAAACGACACTAAATTGTAGACGCCTATTGACAATTAGATCAACGAGGGATGATAGTATTTGATTTGATGACATTAAATGCTGCTAAAAACGGTGCTACCGTAAATCAATAACTTGCGTAAAAAAACAGCCCGTGTGACATGATGCCCCTCGATGAGTGCCAATGACGTGCATATGATTATTCGCCTAAACATGCCGCAATGACCAGGTCTAAAACCTT
>SCLD01090681.1:0-13128 GCA_004367895.1 Oikopleura longicauda | reverse complement strand
ATAAATTATATAAAACTTATAATATTAACAAGCATATAATAATTTCATACAACACTAAACTCACAATACTTACATCGGAAAAGGCGTGTACCACTATTATAAACTGCCATACCACCCGCTACATTAGCGCCTGTTACGTGATAGAAATATAATAAACTTATCAACGTGATTCTATACTGTCCATACTTCCCAGGTAATACATCTCAAAAATAAGTAGCCAACCATGAAATCAGGTAAAAAGGACCCATTTGAAGCAGATGTGGATGCATATTGGGGATATATGTCGGTCAATAGCCCAGGATCACTTTCAGTTTCTCGTAGTGTTGAAGATGAGTCATTGGATTATATAACGAAGTCGTGTAGTAAAAAGAGTCAGTATGCCAACCTCCCGAATAAAGGTGGAAGAGTCTCCGAAACTGAGTCAGACTATGACATGGGTCAGGTTGACATGAGTAATGCCAGTGATGAGTCATATAGAGAAAGTATTCATAACAGTCGTAGTGAAATATGGAGATTTACGGAGAAAAATTCAACATTATTAGAAACTAAGGGATGTTTATTTTCAGAGAAATCACGGTTTGAGTCGGTCATGGTTAATGATGATAATATATTCGCAAATCCAACAAATGACAAGAAAAAGGATAAGGACTGGGTTTATAAATCTAAGCAGATATTAAATTACCAGAACGATTATGATCCGTCTAAGTCAAAAGTGAAGAAAGCTAAGTCCGGGCAGAAATCGACAAGTGCAAGTGATGCTATGAGAGAAAGATTAGCAATGAAAAAGAAAAAAAGAGACGATGAAGAGTCCAGGAAAAAAGGTACACTTCTATCATTTGACACTCATAAGAATGAATTTATAGCTCTGCAAACGATACGTGAAAAAGCGGCATCAATCACCGAGTCTGACAGTAGAGAAGACGATGATGAAGATGAAGACGTTGAAATGAATGAAGGGACCGAGAATGAAGGTAGATCGTCAAGAAAAAGAAAGCATAGTAGAGACCATGCCACAAAAGAAGATCCAGCCAATAAGAAACAGAAAGTGAATATACCAAAATTGTTAGAATACAATATGCAAAAGTATGTTAACAATTTAGAAGACTATGAAGATATTTCATTGAAAGGATTGGACGAAAATGACCCGGGCAAGCTGATTCGAGTGGACCAATTTTCGGATTTCCGTGATGTTATATGGAAGTATGGGATCCCGGAGAGGGAGATTGCGTTGAAAATGAAAGACCTGGGGATTAGTGAAGATGATTATTCAATCATGAGCAAAACGGATTGGAGATCTGGAAATGGGAAGTCTAAGAAACAACCTGATGTCGAGAAAGAAGACACTTGGGAATATAGAAGACCGAACTATATTTATGCTATTACAACAATGCATAGTTTGATGGCTTGGGTTAAAGTGGGACACATGGCGCAAACGCAATTGAAACCGGGAACGTACTGTGAAGTCTTTGGACACTCTTTTCCATCATTTGTAATTGTCCAACAAAAGCTCGTCCCAGTTATGAATGAAAAAACGAATGAATCTCACAACCGACTGTCGCACGAAATTAACGTACCTGGCCTGACTTATTGGAGAAACGTTTTAGGCAAAGGATACCGTCGATGGAGTATTGATACTGCGAATTACAAGCTTGGCAAAGATGATCCGAATGGGAAGAAGATGCAAACCAGAGAGGTCGAGAGAGAGGCGAGTCGAAGGGCGCTGACACGTGGTGGTTATAGGCTGGCTAAGGGCAGCCTAGACATTGTCTATTTCTCGAGTAACAATGTTCTATCCTGTTGGAGAGACTGCAATGAATTTCTGTATGATCCAGACGAATTAATGTGTACGAAATTTTTGGATAAAATTGATTCAAAAAGATTTATGATTACTAACCAGCAAAATAAACCTTGCACATCGTTATTTTCTCCGAACTTTAAAGAAGCCCAAAAGAACTACAATGCAGATTTGGAGGCGTGGCAGAAAGTTGAAGATGATATTAACGAAGGCCGAGAGAAGGAATTGACGTTGAATGATATCAAAGCCGATAAACCGAATTTCAGCACTTATTTGGAAGTATCTCTACACAATAAATTGTGCAAGAGTGATGCAAGAAAGCAATTACCTCATCCCTTTTGGCCTGAGTTGCTGGAGAGGCATACCAAAAAGTGGTTTTCATATGATAACAAAAATCTGATGTTGATGAGATTGCTGCAAGAAAACGAAAAGAATCCGGCGACAAGATTTCGGGTGTCGAATTTCACGTCGCTAGAAGAACTCAAAACAGCAAATGAATGGACGGCTGTTGGTGGAAACATCTCGGAGGAAAACAGACCTGTGCTCAGTCTAATACAACACACAGTGCAACAGCAGAGAAATGAATTGGCTGCTCGTGACAAAGTATTCCGAAAGGCGATGAATATAATGGCCGATGAAATTCGTGATCTGAGGATTAATGAACAGCTCAACAAAATCTCACTGTTACAGCAATCGACCGCTATGAACTTCGTCGCGAACTAAGTTTGAGAGATATCTGATGCCTTAAAAGTCAACAACGTAACAACGAAATCGATCTTCAGTGGCGAAGATGCACTTGCAGTGACGATGGGGGCTGGTCCATCTAGAACAGACTTAGTGGAAGTACAGAAGATTAAAGTGAAAGCCGAAAATCATTTTAATTCCAAAGAAGCTCAAGTGGCCTTTCGAAATGAAGAATTTTTGGAGTCAGGAGGATCCTTCACGAATAAGAAATCGTTCGTTTTGAAAGAAATGATCGAAGTCCAAGAGAAAAGACTCAATTTTGGGAGCAGATCATATGGTCAAAAACTGGCGCATCAGTCACTACATGATTTTCAAAGTGCAGTTGCGGGTGACACAGCAGGAAATCAGATAAGAAGCCATGGTGAGACCTGTGATGTAATTTTGAAGGATCTCAAGTCAACATTGGGAAAACTGAAACCAGAACGAACAGGTTTAATATATGAGTCCATAAATTATAATGAATGCAAAATTTTAGGTCGAGAGAATGATGAAATAAATGTCAAACGCAGGTCAAAATTTATCCCAATTGCGGCATTGAATGATGAGAAATCAACGAGGTTCGATAACCCGAGAAGAGAAGATTTTGAAGAAGATGGTGAAGTAGTTGACAAGCTCAGATCTGCTGAAGAGAACGTGGATGACATGTTTGACGGTCATGCACAAACAGAAGGCGATACTGTGGTCAACCTTTCAATCATGCTTCAAGAATCAAAAACGAGCGATACAAAATCTAAAAACGAGGAAGGGGAAATAATAGTTAGTCAAGAAATGTCAGTTGATAGTAACGCAAAAGATAGCTTAATTAATGTCAGTAACGATGATATAGTTGCGTCACTAGATAACACCATAGATAGGCTTAAGAATAAACTCGGTACGAGGGTATCAAGTCCGTCACGGTGCTTTACACCCAAAATGTCACGAACGAACACGCTGTTTAATCACGGCTTCAAACGAGAAACACCAATACGAACCCGATGTAACAGCGAAGGCGACGATGTATTCTTTGACAACCCGCGCGATAAAATCGAACCAAAGGCATTATTCAGAAAAAGGCTGAACAGTGACCCGTCAATTTCTACTCCAGCAAAGAGGTCAACGAGAACTAAACACATAGATTTAGCAATGTCAACACCAATCGCAACACGATCACCAATCCCGAGAACGCCCAGAACCCCGAGAAATACGAGAACCAAACCCGATAGTGATACACCCATGAGAATTAAACGAACTACAAAAAAGATGACATCGGATCAAATTAGCTTCATGGACGACTGGACTGAACTGTCTAGCAATCAGCAGGAAATAATTACAATTGAGAAGACTTGGAGAGAGGTGTGCATCGATGAGATTGAAAAAAGACTATTGGAAGAGACCAGCATAAGCACGGTAGACCTGAATAAGCTCACTCAACTCAAGATTCTGAATGAAGAAGAAAAAGAAAAAGCATACAAGCTTGGATTCGCATGGAATGGACATTATGTGAAACCGACTGATTTAACCTATAGAAAACAACAGATAGTCAAGAATGTGATTGGAGCGTTACGATCGATCAGGAAAAATGAGAGTCATATTCAATGGATAACAATGATTTTTGCAAGGTATCGAGTGGTCAAAATAATTCTAAAAGCAATGTTAATTGAATGCACGAAAAAGGCCAATATCACGTTAGCAGCTGAAGTCAAGATGATTCTCGATTTTATCAAAGAAAAAGCGGAGATTTATGATTGTGAAAGTTTCTGGAAATCGGTTTTTACCATGAGCGATGCTGAAGCGGTCGACGAAAAAATTGTGAAATCCAAATGGGCTCAAATGGGAAGGGAAGTGCCGCATATATCATTGACCTTATTCTATGCAATCAGAAAACTTATGTATGCTCTAGTCGACGCAGGCATTGTGAATAGACTGGTAGCGAAGGATGAGACAGAGCTATTTCAGCGCCTACGAGAAAAATATATCCGAAGAATTCAATTAGGATACCATAAATTAAATCCCCCATCAAGTAATAAGACTCGTTTGGCCACAGTTAGTGGTGATGATGAAATTATTGAATCAGGAAGAGCTTTTATATCAGAAAACAGATTCCTCCAAGGAGAAGTCTTACAAGAACGATTGGATAAAGCTCAGAACAGATCCCTAACTTTCTTACCACATGGAGATTTTCTGATTAACAAAACACACATGTCACAGGACCCATATTTCAAAGATTTCCAGTTGAACAAAACAAAAATTAAACTTAGGATGAACCAACCTTATAGAGAACAGCTTCAACCATACAAAGATTTTCAGATAAAGCTCCCAAAAGGTAAATTTGAAACATTTAGATTGCTAATACACAAAGACTCACTTAAACAATCATTTAGGCTCCCAGCAATAAAAGATGCGTGCATCACGGTCAACGGAAAATGTTTCCCGATCCCAATGCCCAAACACAAAAATGATGAAGTACGAATTGCTCAAGCTATCGAAGGTAAAGACTGGATGAGATCTATTCTAGCCCCTGACAAATCATCCCCTAGACCGAAATTTGAAAACACATCACAACTAAAAATCTTATATAGTAATTTCAACGCACCAATTGGACGCAAAATAGAAAAGGCGTTACTCTGGCACCCAGATGCAGACATAATAATCCTTTCAGAATGTGAATGCGAGGAGAAGTTCATAAAAGAAGGGACGGTAGTGCCGATTGGATACAGAGCATTTCATCATAAACCATTAAAGATTGAACACAGAAAGAAGACAAGAGATTTGGTCCTCAGCATGATCTTGATAAAAGAATGTTGGGCTGCCAAGGTAGAAATGATTTATGACGAAGCGACAATTACGAGTGTTTTCATAAAACATGACAAGGTAAGACTTAATATAACGGCATTTTACTACCCATTAGAGACAAGTAATAAATGGGCGGCATTAGAGGGCCAGGAACAATTTCAGGAACATTTAGATACCGCGATTATGAAAATCGGTAATTCGAAAGCGATAATAGCGGGTGATCTAAATGCGAATATTAAGAAACACGTAGGCAAATTCCAAGCCAGATACATTCCAGACCTGAGATGCAAACTCGCTGGTTGGACTTTTCATCAGAAGAAATTTACAAACGTGAAGAAACTTGCCAACGGGAAAACGTCCAAGAAAATCATTGACTTGGTGGCCACGAAAAATATCACCATCAAAGATTATGCTCAAGAATCAGGTCCGTTAACAGTTGGGAATAATGGCCATGAATTATTCAGTTTCAAGACGGAAATCAATGCATCCGCGATATTAGGTAAAAGGAGGGTTATCAAAAGGGAAAAATTTGAAAAAAGAGATCTAAAACACATTCTAGAATTAACGAATGATGAGTTTTGGAAACGGTACAAGGAACTCAAAATGAAAGATGAAATAGAAGCGCAATTTGGTGACAATATGGGTAGCTGTGAGTCGTCAAAATATTACTTTAACCATTTTGAAAATGTTTATCGCATCTTACATAATGAAAAGGAAGTTACGCAAGAAATCCGAAATCAGAACTACAGCCAGTCAAATGTAACAAAAGGTCTCAACAATATGAGAAGAGGGATATACAGAACGATGAAAGAGGTGGAATTAGAAGAAGATTTGGAAGAAATGCGTTTGATGCTAAAGGAAGTTGAAAAAAACCTAAAAAGGTCTATGGAATACGACCGAAGGGTAAGTCGAAGAACTGAAATTGAACCAGGAAAATTTTCATTAACTAATTTATTTGAAGCGTACCATATGGTGGCTCCGAAGGATAGAATCAATGCAGGAAAAGATGACCCATTTTCAGCGAACGAACTCAAAGATGCTTTTATCAATTTATATGAAGGGATAATATCACACACCAAAGACCTGAAAACGACATTTAACATATGTGATTGGATGGTGGAGCCAGCTTTTAAATTCAATTTCAAAGACGATAATCTACCAATTTGGGGCAAAATGAAAGGTAAATTGAAATCAGTTGAAAAAATATTCCGTTCATTAAAACCAACGACCAAGGGTTACATGAGTAATTTAGATCGTGATGGTTGTGCAATGCTCCCAGACTTTTACCTTGAAGAAATGTATGAAGCGACGAAGTTAGCACTACGAAAATGCTGTTTTGAGGATAAATATTTAACCACTAAAATGGTGAGCATTCTTAAGAAAGGAGATCCATTGCTTATTAAAAATCGTAGGTACATAAATGTGGGTCAAATGCAGCAACAATTTCTTATGAAGGTTGTGGCGATTTGTATTCTGGTATATGCGGAAAAGAACAATTTGCTGGGACGGAAACAATTTGGTTTCAGAGCTGCAATGGGGTGTGATAGTGCCGTAGCGACTTTTATGTATAAAATGGCATCGATTGATAAGAAAGCTGCAGCGACCATGGTATGTTTAGATCTTTCTAGTGCGTTTTTTTGTGTTACACACGATAACCTAATAAATTTATTTAGAAAATACATTGATGATGATGCGCTACCGTTCTTCGAGAAATTGTTACATCAGAGAAAAGCTGTACTATTCGCAAAAGGGGAAAAAACAGATGAATTTGATATTCCACAAGTGGGGACAGCACAAGGTGAGGCTACATCGCCAATTTTCTTTATTTTGATAATGAGTGGTTGCTTAAGGTACGCATTGAATGGAATGAAGTCAGATGGCAGGTCGGGGTCAGATGGGGGTATGTTTGCCGACGACATGCAACTTTTATGTTGGGCACTGAACCACATAGAGTTGCTAGAAAAAACATACAAAGTTGTTGAGAAGGTCATAGAATACTGTAAAAACTGTGGATTCAAAGTAAATAATCAAAAGAGTGAGATTATTATATTTGGTAATCAAGCCGTCAAGGATAAAATGTCGGATTCGTTTTTATCTCCAGCAGGTCCAATCAGCGTGACTAAAATAGTGAATATGCTCGGAATTAGGTTTAATGACAAGCTCGAATTTAAACCACAAATTATTTATATCTTAGATAAATTGGACTGGCACACGTCGAATATACATAGACTACACAACATTGGCCTGAAAAGTCATATTCTAAAAGTTCTATTTTCAGTTTGTTTTGGCTCATTCAATTACGGACTTGGACTGATGCCATGGTGGGGACAAGATAACTACAAACAAGCACAAACGAAAATAAACAGAGCAATTAGAAGAATTTGCGGATTGAAGTTGATTGACGGACACCATGTACCTCAAAGAATCATGTTAAGGTTAGTCGATATCCTACCATTCCATTTACAACATAAACGAATGGCGCTGTTATTTTTGAATCGAGTTATGAAAAATCAACAACCAGCAGATTTGTACGAGATAATTATGAGCCATTTAGAAACCCCAGAAGGTTGGAGTACGGTGTCGGCGCCGAAATCATGGCATGAAATCAATGGTGAAGCACCAAGGATTAAACTGAACAATGACATTACAATTCATGCAAATCAAACAATTATGAAAAGGATATTTCCACTCTCTTGTAGGGAATGGTTTAATAATCTACCATGGGATATAAGATATTGCCTAGGTACCAAGAGGTTCGACAATAAAGTATTAAACCATTTTAAAGAGAAATGTCATCACCCGATAGATAAAAACCCAATGAAGTGCTCCGAATGCAAGACCAAAGTAGATTTTGACAGCATCGATATCGACGAATTAATAAAAAATGTTCAACTGGAATATAATAACTGTATCACTAGCACAAGTTCTTATGACAATCAGATAATCTCTCTTAAACTGTTAATAGACTGTATCTTACTAAAAATTACGAATAATGAAGAAGTTTTTATTAATGACAGTAATTGGTCTTATGAAGAGACGTCTTTTGACCAAGCTTTTTAAGAATGAGCGATAAAATAAAAGATAAAGTGTCTGAACTTGGCGTCGATTGGGATATGGCTGAAAGTGCCATTTTGGACTTCTTGGACGATAAATACAAGCGGCCAGACGATGGGATACATATAGAAGGGGATGAGAATCCGAAGATAAGCAAGAAAATGAGATATTATCAAGCCGCGGACGGGTTGGCATTCTTGAGAATTAGGATGAATAAATATGAGAGACTGGCGGACAATGACAAAATTAGGTTCAGTGTCGCTATTGGAGATGCATGCCCTGACACGATAAAGGTTTATATCGGAATTCAAGATAAACCCACGAAGCCAGTCAAAATTTGTAAGGTAGTAAGATTAAGACCACAATAATGTTAAACAAATATATTTAGAGGCATTCAGAAATGTGGAGATCGAAGAAGTTTTTCGTGGTTGAAGATGAATCTGGAAAGGAAGCCGAATATGAAGAAAATAGAGGATCATATACAGCCAAATTTGATGATCTCACTGTCAGAAGTAAGGATGAATTCGACATCTCATTAGTTCCTCAATGCTCGTCATACTGTCAGGGGTTGGAGACTCAACTGATGCTAATTGTGACACAATGGCTGGATAACGTCAGAATTAAAGAAGACCGGAAGAAAATCAAAATTTCAAGCGACGTTAGAAAACAGGTGAAATCGTTATGAAAAACTGTTCAATTCAGAATTAAAATATTAAGGTTCACGCTACCAAAAGATCTAGAAATGCCAGTGATGACTCAGACGATAGTAAGAAAACGAGAAAACGTAGACGTAGCTCTGGTGATTGGTCGAGTTAACCTACACGGGTCGACCACGTAAATTAAGAAACAGAAATCGGGAACCAAGTGGTCAAAATGAGAATCGTCTTTTTAGAAACTTCAACTGTCTAATCGCACTGTCAATATTTTCTGAATACTTAGAGCTGCTGAATACAGTCATAAAGCCTACCCATGAATAACTCTCGATTTTAGACATGCCGAGGGGTCAATCCATTTTTAAGAAGGAGTCGAAGGAGAGATTCGTGAAAAGGAAATCGCGATTGGCGATTGGAGAGAAACTGAATGAAACACCACTTTTATCGACTCCGAAAGACCAGAGTCTAGGTAGGCAAAACTATAAAGTTAATTAACCGAACGAAATAATGTATTCAGTGTTTGAATTTGTGAAAGATCCGGAAATTTTGGATTTGACATCAAAAGACAACTGGTGCCGATTTGCAAGTGATTTACATCTATGGCTCCGACAGTTCCCATCCATGATTAACAAATGTAATATGTTGGAAATAGAAGGTGGCGTGGATGAGATGTGCGGCAGAATGAAGATTATTGTCAAACTGCCCAATATGAAATGGGTTATGGAACACCCGTCCCCAGAGAAATTCAAGTTTTTTCCATCTCGGTATAACGGGAAAAAATTCGCACTGCCATTATATCTGGACTTAATCAGGTACCATTTGGAACTAAAAAAGCCGAATATGACCCCGAGTATGGTATTACCGTGCAACCACTTCCCAGTTCAATTGAGCCCAGAGAAAGTCCAGATACTTATGTACGGAAATAATTGCATTTTTCCTTTTCGAGTTCTGAATAAATAAAAATAGGGTTGGTATTTTTAATCTATATTTCAGAAACATGTTATTTTCGACCAAAGTCTGGGACAAAACCGGTTTGGTAATTTGCTTGGGACCACCTGGGTTCGAGAATTCGTTGGTTTGCGAGCACGTGATGCAGGAGGCGAAAGCAATGGGTCTTTCCGTCAAAAAGATGACAAATCGATTGGACAAGCATATCAATTGGGTTGATACACAAGTCGTAAGTAAAAATCTTCCTACTAAATTATTATTCCAGATACATAAGCTAAATCATAAGTAACTTCAGTCAATCATGATATGTCATGGACCATTGAGCTTGGAAGACACGGTGACAATCAAAAAAGATGCGGACAAACGATTCTTCATGCTGTTGGGCGACAGGAAAAATAAGGACTTGATCAACCTGATTCCGATGGCGGAGAATGTGATTATGCTGTCGTCAATTTGTCATTACTGCAAAGGGGTAGCAACCTTTACAAGCGGTGATGGTAAGAAGGCAGTATGCAGAGGTTGTAAAGCGTTGGAATGGGGACGGATCGCAAAAATTGAAGCGGACATACTTAACAGGTGGATTTATAGTTGTAGTGAACAAATATAACCGAGTATTATAGGGACGTGATGCATATCAAAGAGAAAAACTCGGACGACAGCATGTCTGGGATTTCATTGATCAATGAATCGATTTCCCCACAAAACACAATCCGGGTCAAATCTTTGGAACAAACGGTGATAGAGGTCCCGAATAAAGGACCGAAAAACAAGGAAACGAAATCAAACCGTTCAGGGATTCTGGAAGATGACCGTATCCAAATCATCAGTCGAAATGGACGGCCAATTGATAAGCGACACCGGCGAAGATCCGATTCACAAGATAAGCGATTGAATTTTTCGAATCCAGAATCAAGTCAAGCGGCGAAAAAGATGAAATCATCCATGACTGATTAAAATAACCCATTTATTTATCCTGCTCTTTTGTTGACGGTACTAATTCGACCTACTGCCCAAAATAATAAATAAACCCGTCCATAAGTGTGTAATTGAGTGTGAAGCGCGAATAGAGAGGGCGTAGTTGGAGGAGAGAGAGTGGTTCGTTTGGAGTGCTTATAACTAAAAATTTGAGTGTTAAGATAGCCAAAAAATTGAAACGGAGAAAAAAATGGGATGTACGAGCACAAGATGCAAAGCGGAAGCCAGGTAATGAATCATTTTTAGAAAGAAAATACAAATTAGACTCAATTAAGGGCCTTCGATTCAATTGTGGAAACAAATGCCAAGTTTGGAGCTAGTATGAACGTTGCTTGGGAAAACGCGAAGAAGCAAACGGAGACGATTTTAACGGCAATGGACACTATCGAAGTGATGGCCGGTTCAAACCTGAAGTTGGCAGACAAAAGTATAGAGAAAGATGAGGTATTAATCAAGCTCGCAAATGACAATTTATCCAAAACAGAAAAGATCGGCGAAATGCAGAACATTATAATGAATCAAAAAGCCAAGGCTGATGCTCTAGAATCGCAGGCGGTGAAATACGTGGTCGAATTAAGAAATTTGAGAAAAAGATATGACACATCAAATGAGGATATTCAAAAATTGAAAATCAAGATGGCGGAGTTGCAATTAGAAAATGATAAATCAACAAATGGGTTGATGGCGGAGCTCAAGAAAATGGACAAACTGGTTTATAGACAAGCCGTCGATATTATATCACTTAGAACAACAATCATCACACTTAGTGAAGCCAGCAGCAAAAAGTTAGAAGAAATATTACAAGAAGCAGCATCTGGAAGCGAAGAAATTGGGCAGGCAGCCAAAACAATCATTGAAGTCATAGAAGATCCGAACACAATTACTGATTTCTTGGAGATGAATGACGAAGAAAGAGTTCTTGAAATCAAGAAGATTAGAAAGGCTCTGAAGGTAATTGAAGAAATTGTAGATGGTAAAGACAAGGTCCTTTCAATTGAAATTGAGAATCATCTGGATATCAATGGTAAAAAGATTGCAGAGATGACATGCAATGTCGGTCAATGTTCTATTGACGATTGGCTTAGGTAATGGATAGAGTTGTGACAAATTACGTAACATAATTTACAATTCAGAAAGCCGGAATACGATTTTATCAACAATATGAGTCAACAAGGGGTTTTTATTGACGGCTATGATATCAAAACTGGTAATCTTTCTATGCACGATATATATGAGTTGCTCATGGAAGAGGAAGCTGAGACGTATAGAGGTGATGCTTCAAACAAAAGGCAGAGAAGGTGGAATTCTGAAGAGAAGATTGATTTTGTTTGTAAAGAGGATATATACAAAGTAGCGCTGATTTCAGCGATAATTATGACTATTTGTATAACTCTGGGATTCATAATCCTTTGTATTAGAGCAAAATCAACCAAAAGACAAATTCGCGAACTTAAACACAACCAGAACACCTCACACATGTCAAACGAAAGAGCTCAATTTATAAACTAGTTACCTACACTGCCCATTTAGCGTATTACTAGAATTAGTGGTGTTATTAAGTCTGAAATTTAATCAAATATTTAGAGATGGGAAGTATAGGTTCGAAATGCAACGACTGGAAAATCGATGAAGAATTATATCCAGACAACAGTATAGAAATTGAAGACCCAGAAGAACTGCTTGCGAAATATGAGAATACTAAAGAACGAGCACTGGAAATCGAGCAAAATATCAAAGGAGTGATGGGGGAGATAATCAGACTGAATGAAGAAAGACATAAAACAATGTTGAATTTACAATCTAATTATGAGGAATACTATAAATTAGGTACGTGTAAGTTTGGGAGAATTCACTCATTAGATTTAGTTGAATTTAGTGCAAAAGAATGCTGTATCGCGTATGCGGAAAAGAGAAACAGAAGAGAGAATCGACTGGGGAAAAGAAATCGGAAAGCTCAAAGAAAAGATCGTAGATCTCGACTTCACAATTCCAGAGCCCTTGGACCCAATAGATAAAAATTTATTCAATAAAAATTTGGTCTATTCGAACAACAGTGCTGTTATTTCTAGCTGTGTAATCGGTGGAGTTCTTATGATAATCATTGTCACCCTTATTTTTCTGAGAAACAAAATATGTAAAAGAGCTGAATAAGCTCATATTTCTGTGAATGCTACTGTAATAAAAAAA
>SCLD01090670.1:0-13131 GCA_004367895.1 Oikopleura longicauda | reverse complement strand
GAATTGAAAAGCGACTGATTCATAATGAATGACTTATCCTTAATTTTTTCGATACCAAGTGGACATCTATCGGTAAATTTGACATAGAACGGTCATTTATCGAAGCATCGGTTTTTAAGTGTTTTTTGGGTTTATAATTTACGTACAAAATCAGAATCATTGCGGAAATCAAATATAAATCCATCTAAGTTACCTCGGTATTACGTTAGTGTTTCTCGAAAGTGGTAGTTATTCTATTGCTTTACTGAGTAGGAATAATCTTAAGTTAATGGATATCAGAAGCTCAAATCATCCCGCTAACTAATTGAGTAGTTTTATTTGGACCGTGACAGTTCTTAACTTTATAGGGGGCTACACATTGGATTTGAACACTCGGTCTTGAATTTGCACACATAAGAGTGAAACACTTTACTTTAAAATTCATTTCAAGGTGTTATACTCTAAAATGTAACCCCCAATAATCCAAAGTTGAACGTAGAAGAAAGTAAAAAATCGAAAGTTAATTTTGATTTATAAGTTTGGTGAGAAAAATCATGATACAAGTGTGACCGCAATCAACACGCCCGAATACGGCGTGGTATCGGCTGGTACAAATCCGCATCGAAGATTCTCCCTTTCATGATCAATCATTAGCCAGATTTGAGCGATTTGAGCGATTTTAGTGATCGGGATTCTCAGCCCGATACAGATGGGAGTAACATGTTAATACACGCATATACATGACAAAACATAAAATTAAAACCAACATTCCAGCTGAACCATGTTTATATCCAAAAAACGGATAGAGTCGGGTTGACTTGTCTGAAATACATCATTTATGGGTACTGATGCCAGTGGAAAGGGTATTTAAACCACAACACAAAGTAAAGTTGAGACGTAGTATTATGTCGGTTTCAAAACGGCCCGGATTGTAGTTTAAAGGGATGTAAATGTTAAAAATCCCACAAAAGAGATTGAAAAGGGCCATTTGAAAGAGAGAACGCGCCCTTACTTCTTGCGTTAGTCGTAGCCAAATCACGCCCGAACCGAGATATTCGTCACTCGCCTTATCAGTTTCGGATCGAGTACCTGTTGGATTTATCGCGTTTTATTATTGAATCCTATTTATAGGGGCCAACAATTTCAAAATGAGACACATATAGAACTTAAAAATAATTTTTGATTTTAGTCACAGTCTTTCTGACTATCAGTTCCTGCTGACGTTGGCGCATCTGAGATCGCAGTTTCAGTCAGGACCACCACTTACACCGGTGATGATGTCATCTTTACTGGCGAACCCGTTAAACAACACACCGCTGGTGGCCAGTACTGGAACGCGGGAAATTATGGATCAATTATTACAGCTTCAAATGCAGCAAACACAAACTGTGTTAGCTTTACAGCAACAGCTTCCCACTCAAGCCAAGCTTAGACAGAACTTGGCGTTCACTTCCGGTGTTACTCCTAGACTTCCGGCGACATCCATGATTCCCTCTAAATCGCAATTACCTTCAATTTCTCAGAAACGAAAAGCAGATACAAAAAATGATCAAATTGTCCCTATTTCAATAATCAAAGATCGATTGTCAGATCGCGAGGAAACGTCGGAACACCAAATAGAAACCGATTCTCAATCGAGCTCTAAAAAACGAAAATATTCTTCGGAAAAGAAATCCTATCGAATCGCTGATTTATTGGAAACATCTCTGGACGAAAATATTGATATTGAAGTGATTGACACAAGCAACAATTCTTTATCAATTAAGCCATTGACCACTTCCACACCAAAGAAAGGTCCGTACGATACTACGTACCATTTTACATTTTACGACTTGAATCAGTTTTTTAATGTGATTTTAAATCTGGTATCAGACCCACTCCATTATGAGAATCCGTCTGGTTTTTAAAATTTTTATTTTAGCATGTCCTGAATCGAACGGATCAATTGACTCTGGAATAGCGTCACCAATCACATGCGAATCCCAAAATCGACAAAAAATAGATATAAAAAATCGAAGGGTAAGATAGATCAATTCAATTCATATTCTTCAAGATAAATTAAGGTGCATGCATGTGAATATCCTGGCTGTGGAAAAGCTTACACGAAAAGCTCTCATCTAAAAGCTCATCGACGAACACATACCGGTTAGTTTTTGACAGAATTTTCGGCCAAATTTGTCATTTACGAATTTTAATAATAATAATTTTACTTTAGGTGAAAAACCATATTCGTGTACATGGACAGGTTGTGATTGGAAGTTTGCGCGATCAGACGAATTAACTCGCCACTATCGAAAGCATACTGGATATAAACCATTCGTGTGTACTGTTTGCACTAGAGCATTTTCCCGATCAGGTAAAATTTGGAACATAAGGATGAACTTTATTTGCCCCTAGAAGGATTTCCTTTGGGATGAAAAATACGACTTTAACGTTGAAATGTGTTTTAACAAATGTTTTAAGATCATCTCTCACTTCATGTCAAACGACACCGAACATAGACCACGCAAGTATTGTAAATTAAAACTGCCCTAATAAGCTCAATAAATTTCCATAATTCATGAAATATCCTTCCTTGTAAATAGTAATGAGAAATCAATAACCAACCCAATGGTCATATTTGACATTTCCATATCGATAAAGACCCGGTCACATCACCGGACGTAGACAGAATTTAAACTCAGGCCCTGATGGTTCAAGGTGAAAACTTCTTGAACTTAAGCTGTTAGGAATAAACAGTCTATTTCTGATTCCCAAAAAAGTGGCTTCAATTCGTGAGTGTTTTATGAAATTACTAGAATAAACAATCCAAGGCAAAATTCAAAATTTGCCAAATGTGCAAAAACCCCTTGCGAGATCTTTCTAGTGAAGAGCCCATTTGAAGTGGCTCAAGGAGATTTGAAAAAGTCAAGGTAGGGCAAACCAAAATTCAAAATTTGATCAAAATATAAGATTAGTATTTCACAATTTGTAAATTATGATCAACTCCACGATAGTATAGTGGTGAGTATCCCCGCCTGTCACGCGGGAGACCGGGGTTCGATTCCCCGTCGCGGAGTATTTTTTACAAAATGATATTGTTTTATGATCATTTATTTTGAAAAGTTAAAAGGCTCCGAAAATAATGCAAAGCGTGAGTCCAACACAATAGAAGACAAAATTAAAAATTCCTAATGGTCGTCCCATAAGGAAACCATTTGCTGGTAAAATGAATAACAATGATGCTACCAAGGCTAACAAAGACCAGGAAAGACACATTTCGAGCGGTCCAAGCTAAAAATTATTATTTACGTTGAAGTTTTCTTGTTTTTGACTTACATCGAGCATGACACCATCAGCACGCTCGGGATCGGAAAATATCGCGGCTGTGCATCCAATACCAGTCCCAACAAGCAAATTCAAAAGTGGAGCACCGAAGCACGCTGCCACATTGTGCGAACAGTGCCAACAAATATTTTTTTTAAATTCGTCGAACTGAAACCTGTTCGGTGGAGCCTGACAATAGATAATTTGTACGATGAAACTCTGAAAAAAAAACACTTACCGCAGTTCGAGCCTTGCCAATCCGTGACAAAGAAACATCTGCAACCAAATCACCTATTGAGTTTGCCCATGCAAGAAAAGTCAAACCCATAATTGTTGATGGAATGTTCCAAAAAACTCCCAAAGATGATAATAGCCCAACAACCTCATTAGCAGTGACACCAATCCATAACACTGCTATCAAGAATCCAAGAACAACAAAGGCATCGTAAAATGGTGGTGCTTTGTGAAGTGTTCCAAAGATCGCAACCACTAAATTGGTTCTAATAATATATCGGTGCCGTGGATTAGACTTACGAAGGGCAAGAAATTCGCCAATAATAAGTGGAATAACATAACGAGGAAGATTGCCATCCATGTAACTGTTTCCTTCATACTGCTCCAAGAAAATGTAGAATATGAATGGAGCAACTAGTGCTTGCATTATTGTTAGAGGATAGTTCCAAGTATCTTTTTCAAACTCAATATATAATGTATCATATATTATAATATGTATAACTAAAATTAATATCATAATCTGCTCACAAAGAGCAGCAAGAGGAAAACGGCTCTCCAAATATTTAATATAGAGGGTGCCATTCAGAGAATTCCGTGGACAGAGTATATAAATTTGAGTACAGGCCTGCATGGTTCTTAGAAACAAGGGGACAAGATATCTTCAACTCTATTGATGATGCAGGATTGAGAGTTTGTTTTCGAGAATGATCATTACTTGACGAATCGCTAACCCTTGTTAGTCTGGGCGTCTTTGGAGCGGGTTTGAAGTCGGCGTTTAAGTCATCATCAGAATCACCATCGAAATCAGTCATTGACCAATCGCTTTTTCTAGTGCTCCTCCCTTCGATCATGGACATATTTCTCCGGTAGCCTGAAAATGACTGCGCTGCCAATGGTGAAATTTTCTTCTTTTGAACATAATCTAATTGAGTGTCTTCTGGTTTAAGACTTTCTTTTGGTTTGTTCCAATCTTTTAAATCTTCAGGAGCCTGAAGATTTTTGATATCAGCTTCCAAAGCAACTGTTGGAGCGTGAAGACTTTGTCGAAATTTACGTCTGACACTTTCGAGAGTCTCTTCAATTTCATCGACTTCATATATTTTGACGCTTGGACGTGGAACATCGGACATTGCTCGATTTTTTTGAATATGTCCTTGAGCGGCATTTTCAAGGAGAATAGTCTGTCTTGCCCTGACCGCTGATGATGTTGAATTTATTCTTGGGCGGGTATTGTGAACAGCATTTGAGAGTGCTCTTACACGATTTTTACCAAGCAACCTTGGCTGACCAGTAATTTCATATTTATTTGGCAGGTGACCATCTTCACTATTCAAATAAATTGAATCTGCATCGTCGCCATCATTGTCATCAAGTTTTTCTTTTTTAGGACCGAATTTACTCTGACTGTGTTACATGATATGTTGATCTTGGTGCGAATTGTTAAATTGTTTAATACGGGCCTACCAACCAAGTGCGAATTATTTTGTATTTCTTATATAATATAAGTTATATTGTATCATTCAACATATCATATGGCCCATGATATGGGCGATATGCTATGGCTCACTATGTGCCGCCAAAAGATGATATGAATCCTAATATATTCTTTGTAAGTAACTTTTAATAAAGTATATAAAACACTTTAACATACCTTAAATGCTGGTATTCAAATTTTATTAAAGATCAAGATGCCGACTGTGAGCTTCTTCCAAGATCTTATACAAAAAATCTGGACATGATCTTTCACAATCAAAAATAATCCATTTAAATTCGTGATGATCTGGATCGCAGTCTGGTCCAGACTTCGGGTTTAAAATATCTTCAACTTGGCAAAGTTTGCAATATATCAAATAATCAGGCAATCCGATAATCTGGTATAATTCATTTGTTTAATATGAAGTTTCACAAATAGTAAATCCAATTTCGGAGTCTGATTGAAATAACGATGTCGAAATTACATTTGATGAGAGTGATTAGTGTTCATGTCAAAGCTTCCGAAGTTGGATCGAAACTGACTATAGGCTAGAATGCGTTTTATTCGCCGTGTAACACATTCCCATAAAACGACCACAAGTACATAGCACAAATAGTATCCCAAAAAGCCAGCAGAATCTTGCAACTCAACTTTTCCCTTGTACATGCATTGAATAAGCCAATAAAGTGCCCATAAATATGTTACCAAGTCACGTGTCACTGGCCAATTTGGTGGCTTGAAGGGTGTTATCATCATACAGGCTCCACAAACGACAGCAACAACGAAGAAACCAGCCCCTAGAAGTGCACCCACAGCCATCTTGGCTATAGAAGGGTCAGATCCACCATAAGATGCAATAGCAGAAAAAATATCGGGAGCACCATTTCCAAAGGCGACAAGAGTGACACCTGCCACACTTTCCGACAAGCCAAGAATGTCCGATATCCTGGTGAGGATGGGAACAAAGAATGCATCAGCGGTCAGTCCAAGAGTCAAAAATAAATATAGAAGCTGTAAATGGGTTGGGTTCCAGATTCCTGAAAGATTCCAAAAATTATCGGACCTAGCCTATTCAACCTAGCCATAAAGTATATCCAACATAAACTCCGATTATATATGCATCAGTTTCGACAACTTTTTGACTGCATAATGCGACTTGAATGTATTCAACAAATGAATCTTCGACATAACAGGATGGATTTGATTGTGCCATCGGACACCAACACTTTCTGAAATCCGATTAAGTTCCGGTGGTTTTAAAAAGTCGAGGGCTTGATTTACGACCACTTTGAAAACTCATTGGGGCCAGTTCGGTCAAAATGGAATTTGGCCTTTGAATTAATTGCTAAAAGTACAAAGTTTGTACGATGTCTCGGTTACTATGAGCAAAATAAGTAATTAAAAATTTACTTGGAAAAATCATGATAGACTTCGCAGTTGAGTTCGTTATTGATTAATGCCTCATAAGTATAATTGAATTTTGGATCTGATAGTTCTTCCAAACATTCCAAAGGAAACGGATTTGTGCTCGAATTGAATTCTCCTCCGCTATCGCCAAAAAATCCTTTAAGTACACCACCAGATGCACTAAATATCATTTGAAAGTGTATTTTATATCTTTTTATTGCATTAAGAATTAATATCGTGACGTGAAAAATAGATTTCGTCATTATTTTAGCGATTGAGCAATTTCCTTAGATCTAATTGAGTTTATTCTTCTGGTTTTCGCCGATTTATACTGTTAGGCTTATAGAACAAGGGTGGAAGGGTCGAACAAATTCATAAAGTTCTCTTGTTGATAGAAAAAAACTTTGAAATTATTGAAATTTAAGTTTCGAAACAGCAATTAAACAAAAAGAGCACGTTGTAAAATTTGACTAGAGTGTAAATGAACTGCACAGAACTTCCTAACGATGAATAATCCCATAAATTCTATTTCATTACACAAATACACGACGAGAGTATAATTATGACCTTGAAACAAAATACCATCAGGTGTTTGTGAATTCGTTCAACAGCTGAAGGTTTGGCCTGACTTTTCATGATAAAATACAGTGAACTCGTGTAGTACTGAACTTGATAATGAATGCTTTTTCGACGTCTTATTAGATTCGAAACATCTTTTCTTAGTTAATTTTAAAGTACGCCCTACTTAACCGCTAATATATATTCGGTGGATGTACAGTTGATGGTTCCTGGCGCAATTTCGCAAGTCAGAAACCGTTAAAAGGTTTCTCCTCTTTTTCCTCTTTACATTTTTAGTTCACTTTTCCTCGTCTTTCATGCTAGAGAAATGTCCAGCAATGAAGAATCTGAATTTTTAGTAAACGTGAGCATTATTTTGAAAAATCATATTTTGAAATAAATAACCAATCAAAAGAAAATCTATTAAAGTCGACATAAACTCGATTTTTAGCCAGATGAAAATGCGGACGATTTATGCAAAACACATACTTTCAAGGTTTGGCTTTCCGAAACCTTCTTTTTAGGGATTTTAGTGTTTTTGTAATGACGGCCATGAACTTCTATTTTATGTTACGGTTTAACAACATCAAACCCCATGTTACATGTCCAGACTGTTCAGACATGTCATCTTACATGGGACAAATGTCAGTTACGAGATGCACTTATATGATATTGGCTATATCACGCTATATGTTTTAAATCATAGAATATCGCTATGATCATAAAAGCTTCTTTTCTACCCCAATTAAGGCCAATCGTACCATTTTAATATCACTAAATTATTACTGTAGTTATATAATAGCATTAACTGGCTGTTTATCACTCGTTTTATCAGGTTGGCCCCTATCAAAAGGTCAAGGTGTTATAGATTGAACCTGAAGGGTGCTATAAATTGGAAAAATATGACAAATAATAGAATCAATATTCTTCAACACTTTACTTTGTTTCGCGTATATTAAATCTGTATAATATAGACTTGATAAATTATTATATTGATATGATGCGTAGTATATATCATGTCATCAACAATATACAATTTGGAAGATTCCTTGCATGGTATAAGTGAGTTTATCTGTGAACAGATGATTATTTTACCTATATAATGGTTAACACAACGTATTAACTGGGTAAGAACGGATCAAGACATGTTATGAAAGATTTTTTCCTTGTATTGTCAAAATGAATATCAGTTGAAGCATGTTATAATTTATATTTTAAAATATATATTTTATATCTATGATATATTTTTATAAAGAATGTAGATCTGATTCAAAGGCAGTGATATACAGTTTGAATATACTGTATATTATATACCGAAAAATAAAACCGATTCATATTAATAATGCCCTAGATAATGGCCCATTATTAATGAGTGAAATAATAATTGACTCTGAGCAGAATGGTTTCAATTTGAGCCTGAGATTTTGAGAAACATTCTAAGACGGTGATTTGACCGCTTTCTCTTTGGTCTACGGTCTATAGTGGTCTTCAATAAAGGCCCAAAATATACAATACGCAATGTAGTAAGACAGTCAAAAAGCCTGATAAAGCCTGATAAAGACGCGATCCAGGCGAAATTCACTGCATGGTATATTTCAACTTTTGAATCCTCATGTTCAATTTAAAAAGAGCACAAGTCCAAAACAAAAATCGCCAAGACAAAGTCATCAGTTCAAATCCGCCGTGATAACGAAAGATTCCTCACACGCAGCAAGGCGTAAATCATGTATAGGACTTTCCACTTCTCCATCTGATTTCAAAATTGGACACCATAAACCTAGTCTTGATGGTGAGTTCAAGAGATTAAAACATACAAATAAATATCTAAAGGTTATAAAAATCGTTACTCTGGTTGGACAATAGTCAAGAATAAATTGATGCATTCATCGAATCGAAATAATCTTATTGAACGACGATTTGTGAATCTGGTAGAATCCCAGTGTGATGCAAACAAACGCCATCAGCTGCTTGACGAATTTGTTGCTCTCGGTAAGAAAAAAAATGGCCACACTTAACGGATATTGCTAAAAATACTTTCACCGCGCACAAAAGCCCGCCTCCATCGGGATAAGATAAAAGCTTCACCTTCCTGGTTGAAGTCCTTTACAGCAGAAACTGTACATATTTTTGCAATAGGGATTTGAAAGTATTTCTAGCAATATCCGTTATATAATTTAAATTCTAGTTACTGATCTTAACCGGCCAGGCCTAAGAAATACCGATGAAAAGACAAAACAAAAAACAATAATGAAATTACTTTCCATGTCATCAGAAGCCTATAATATCAAACTTAATATCAATGGCGTCGAAGGTATTTATTTTTTTTTACTTTTATTGTTCAAAGTATAGTCATTTGAAATATTAAGCAACGCATTACAAACGCGAATTAACGGGTCCCGTGAAGTGGGAAGAAGTTGTCGAGTTAGATAATCGATGGGCGGCATATCAGCATTTAGAGAGATCTTATCTTTACATTGAAAGCGAATGTTGTGCTTTTGCAATAACATCAACGAAACAACCATTAACGCAACTATACGAATCAGAAGGGGCTTCAAAATTGTTGATCCCGGATCGTCATGTGAGATTTTTACCGATTTTTTATAAAGTTAGGGCCTCATTGATTATTTTTGTGAAAATCAAATTTGAACCCATCTTAGCTAAATTCTTCATGCGAATGAGAAGTTATAAAACCGAAAGTCATATTTATATCAGGTGAGCTTCATTTCATAATCGAAACTAATATTCAAATCTCAATTAAAGTAAAAATGATGCTATCGCAGAAGCTAGAGGTCTTATAAATTGGGTTTTGGAATCATCAATTTGTGAAGAATCGGCATATCGTATTGTTCAGGAAAATATCACAAAAAGTCATCACGTTCAAGAGTCGGAAATATGGGAGCTGCCACATTGGAGTCTTATGTTGAGAGAGCTTAGCAAGTGCCTGACTTGAAGTCTAGACATGACCTCAAATGTCATACGCAGCTCCCAAGCTCGTTAATCGGCTTTCTTGTTCAGACTGTTTTACAAAAAAAATAACTTTGAACTAAACAGACTTGACGATTTTTTCAAAGGAAGTCTCGTTCGAAGTTCTTGCACCCTGGATGCGTTTGATCGAGCCGAATACTTTACTTGATATAATGCATCCGATTTTGAAACTGAGCAAACCAATTCCGAAATTTCTCGCATTTATATCGGACATTATGCCGTCAAACGATACCTCTGTCTCCCAAATGGTACTAACTCACTTCAAAAATCACGTTTTTGAGCATATATTTTAGTTTTACCGAGAAATTGCAGTTCATATCCTTAAAGAAACTCAAAATATCTTCAACAAGAACGAATCCCCATCCTATATTTACATTTTAAATTATCTAATATACTTACAAGACAAACCTAAACTTATTGATTTCTCAGAACCTTCCGCCTTACAAGGAAAGTTCCAAAAGTTTGCGTTATTGTTCTTGAATATTTGACTAGGAATAGGTATCGTTCACGGAAGAACTTCTGTAAGATGAAAAAGCTGACCAAGAAATTGATGACCGGGAATATGCTGAGCTAGAGGGTTTATTTGGCATGATTCATGGTCCAATATCAAACTGTCCATTCAAAAACGTTCTATCTCAAATTCATTTAATAATAGAACGAATTTTGGAAATTATCAATTCTGATACATCACTGCAGAATACTGGTACGTCTCAATTGAATAGAAACAATATCAAGAATCCATTATCAAATGTAAAGTCGTGACATCAGAGTTCTCAATAAATTCTAAGCAAAGTAAAAAATCATTTAAGAAATTTATTTGATATCGTATCAAAAAGAAACTCAAAAACGAAATGATTTCAACACGCTTTGTTTAAAAATGCTCATTATTTTACTCGATTATAGCGATTGGCGACTGTCAACTGCAGAATTTCTTCGCAACATTCCATTCAAGTCCGAGTACCTCATCTTTTCACTATGAGGGGTCACATTAGAGTGACCCACCTGGCCTTGAACTTAAACACATTAGAGTGACCCACTTTCGTATGTTCATTCCGAGTCGAAAAGCATATGTACCCAAATAAAAGTCAATTCTTTCCTCATTCCAGCCACAATGGTCTCAAATATTACAAAGATTGATTCAAAATCCGACACCCGAAATAATGAAGTGTTTCTTTGATTGCGGTTCAAAAATTTCATTATTTTCCACCATAAGAGGTAAAACGTCAAAGCTATCTGAAACGCCTAGCGAATTTAATGTACGACCTAGTTAAAATTAATTTCCAACTCCATCTTATAAAGATTTCAGATTTCAAAATATTAGTGAAAACATGTATTCTACTTTATAAATATAAAATCAACTCTCGTCAAATTCTTCGCTTGCTGCTGGAAAAATACACCAAAGAGATAATAGACTACTTCAACAATGATTGTTCGGCGGATGAAACAAAAGTCTTAACAGAAATGATAAAGAAACTATTTATACTCAGTATAAAACATCGGAAGGAGTTCCCCGTGCATTTACTATCTCACTGTAAAAACGGTCAGTTATCGTTCAAGTCCGGGAGCCCGTTACATGGCTTGGACGATGCTCATTGAGCGGGCCCAGCCAATTAAATATTTTGGAAACATCTTCGGATGAAATTTTAGAAAATAAGGAATGTGTTCGATTTTTGTCAATTTTGAAAAATAAAATTTACTGAGCACTAGCTCATGATTTTTGCGCGGAAAAATTTTCCTGAAAACACGCTGGGTCAAAGCCCGGAATTCAGGAATTATTTTCCCGGATTTGCCCATAGGGATTAACTCACCTTATTTCTTACTTATTGAAATATAGTCTATATTGAATATCATTTATGAAGTTTAACGAATTAAGTGGGTTTCAAAATCTACGAAATTTCCAAGCGCCATTTACTCAAATAACCTCGAAATCTGCAAATCTTTTAATGCAATTGCCAAATCTTGATACAGTGAACCTTGCACACACTAGGTACAGTAACTAAGATTTAAATTGAAATTCTTGAAAATATTATCTTAGATTTTGTGATGAGGGCCTAAAACTTTTATGCGAAACATGTGATTTGTGATTTGAAGCAGCTTGATTTGTCTGAGACAAGAGTCACTGATGAATCTGTTCACCAGCTGCTTGAAATGGAATCGTTACAGGTATTCATGACTCATAACTTATGAGTCATAAATACAGAGTCATAATTAAGGTTTTAATAATAAATTCCACAAGAGTGAGTCAAGAACTTGTCCAGAAACTGAAACAAAAACCAAACTTAACTGAACTCGATTCTGCCTATACCATAAACTATTGATAAATAAATTATTTCCGAGTTCGGACTACCGTGTTAACACTTCACCTAGACTTTCCCTCTTCGATTTGTCAAATGATTTGGTAGCACTATGCCAATGTAAGATGTCGGGTGCAGTTGAATGCTGGCCTCCAAATTACCACCAGATGGCGTTTTATTTTAAAGCTACCAATTTAAATACTTTCCAGTAAGTTTGTTAAGTTGTCTTCCAATATTTCGAAAAGCTCTAACAAAGGTCTCGAAAAGGACATTGCATAAACGAACCAACCCGTGCTATGAAATCATTCAGAATCTTAAAATTTTTGAATTTTTATTCCTTATTCATTTTTGATATTAAGAATTGCTTTTCTAACTTTCAATAAAATGTCAGCTTCTCAGACTTTCCAGAATTCTTGCACAGCTCATTATTTTTGCGAAATATTATGGCTTTTGCGCTTTAAACTGAACGGATCTTCAAAAACTCACCAAGTGACAAAAAGATCATTGGATATTAATAATTTCGCGTCACATACCAAAGGTATCACCACCTTGAGCTGTACCAGAGTTTTGGAATGGAACAGGCTCCTAACATTTTCGATAATTTGAGGTTTGGAAAATTTTGGTGTCTTGATGTTTATGATTTTTTGTCACTGAATGTACTCGAGCACCGAGACTGCTGAGTCATAGTTTTAGGTGCTCCGTCATTTCACAGCAAGTGCCTTTTTTGGAAAAGTTTCACAGCAAACTGGAAATGTTTCACAGCAAACTGGAAATGTTTAACAGCAATCTGGAAAAGTTTCACAGCAAACTGGAAATGTTTCACAGCAAACTGGAAATGTTTCACAGCAAACTGGAAATGTTTCACAGCAAATTGGGAACACAAAGTTAGGTTTT
>SCLD01090659.1:0-13132 GCA_004367895.1 Oikopleura longicauda | reverse complement strand
GGTTAAGAAATTATGTACAAAGCGGCTTAGATGCTAAAGAAAGTTCTTCATGGACCGTTCAGATCGTTGTCAAAGGGGATTCATGTTCTGGTGACTTGAGCGGCTCAATTGATTATCGACCGAAACTGCAGTGTTTGTTGGAGTAACTTATTTGTCAGAATGACAGATTCTGGTCATGATTATTTTTAATCCGAATGTCGTTATTAGCGTTTTGATGGTAAATTTGATTGTTGTAATTGATTATGACGACTCTCCCACTTGAGTCTGCCGTATTTGATTCTTCTGTTTCGAGCGGTTTGGCTTCCTCCTGGGAGAAAACTTCTTTGTCTTCTTCTTTTTTGTATAGGCTCGAAACACCTGTGATTTTATTCGTTTTGGCGGCCGTGAATGTTGTTGTTCCGGATGGAATCGTCGTCGTTGTGATCGTTGCAGTTGTAGTCGTCTTAGTCGTTGCTTTGGTCGTGGCTGTGGTTGTTGCATTAGTTGTTGTTGTTTTCGTCGTCGTTGTGGTAGTACTTTTTGTTGTGAATAGTGAATTAGTTTCGCCAACACTGTCTGAGTTTGAATTGAATTTGGCCATGATGTGAGCATTTGGCCTACCCATTTGAGCTTGTTTCATCGCCTCTGCAGCTTTAATCAACTCCTGCTCTTTTTCGACCAGCTCGGTGATCAATTCAACTGTGTTCAGCGCTTTTTAGTGGTTAAATGAGTGAACATTTAATATAAGCTTTATATTACATGTATATCAAGTATATAATACAACCTAAACAATTAAAGCCTTCTCAATGTAAACACGGCCCTTGTTCACATGTTCCAATTTTATCGTCATCGCTTGGTTCCTCCTTCTCCCCCTCATCTTCAACATCGAACCGAAACTCGGCCACAACTGGCTTGCCATATTGACCTTGAAAGTGTGAAATCGAACTCAAGTTAATCAAATGTCACTTACCTTTAGTACATCTCTCAGTCCGCGGGTCACATTGCCAATCAAACTGGGGCATTAGTCTGGGCACTAAGGGGCACTCGGTGTTCTCCTCCCCGTCCCTTGTTTTAATGACCCACTCGCATGGTTTGACCAATCTGATGCCCATGAATTTGCGCGAACAATCACATCGAACTTGAATTTGCTTTTCAGGGGCTGCTTGACATGTGGTATTGCACGTATAGCCTTGCATGTATAAATCATCTTCTAACATGTCACAGTGCATTGGCATTTGAGGATTGTAATTTGTGTTGAGTGGCGGATGAGGCCACATGGGACCGGTTGGACGAGGGCCACAACTCTAAAAGTGCAGTTCAGTATATCAGTTTAACGTTTTTTAGAAGACATAACTTTTGATTCATTGGCTATGGGAAAAATTTCATAATCGGAAAATTAAGCTCAAACTTCACGCTCGTTTTTGATGACCGCCTACTACTTTGAATCGTAATTTAGAAAAGAAATTATAAATTCATATATTTTCTGGAACTATTTAAAACAAAAAAAGTACTTACAATTTCCAAATGCCATGCAAAGCTATTTATTTCTGTGGCTTTGAGAGACACTGACGGCAAGCACATAACTGTCGACAATAAGCAAACTATTGTCAATTTAATCACAGCCATTTTTCTTTTAGTTTTCTTGAATAAAATTGTAGTTTTTGTATAACTTTATTTTTCAAGGAGGACTTAAGTATGAGTTATTAATCAGTATGGTGGCGCTAGGTAGTTCTTTCATTTGGTCGATTTAAGTCGAAGTTGAGTGCATGGTGTCGCCTCCTTCTCCTCCACCGGAAGTTCTGGGTCAATAATCCTGTCGCTCCAGGAACATAACTTACGATTAATTTTCTTCTTGAAAAAAACAATATGACTTCGAAAATCAAATTAACTCAGCCTATCAATAGCGTACTGACAGTGAACACAATACCAGTCAAACCTGCTTGAAACAGAACTTTAGCTTAAAACACTTGAAAACTGATCAGATCAGACATTTGGATTTTTCAATTAAAAACGCACAATTCGGGCGGTTTAGAGTCTGTTGATTTTCCAAATTTCGCTTGATGGGACTTTTTAAGCTGCAAGAAAGCGTTTTTGTGCGTGTGTGAGCACTTGGACGTTAGTAGATAGCTGACCATTATTGATACTTGATAGATGGTTTGGTACTGTTAAAGTCATATCCGACCACAATCTCTTACGCGAATCATCTGCATTAAGCACTTTGCTTAATCTTCCCACATATATCCTCATAATGATAGACGTCTAATAATATGTAATCTTTCCTTGTGCAGGAAATTTAAATTTCAGAATAAGCAACGCGGACATTTAAACTGAATCAAAATAGTTTGAATGTTTTTCCATTGATAGCCGTCCGAACTTCATACTGCAAAATAAACGTTTGTCTGTGTTTTACGGGTGCTTTCACATCGTATTCTGACCTTGCCATGGCAAAAGAGTTCCTTGCAGTTATGTGCAGCAATGTTTTGATAAATGTACAGGTTTGAAAGTTCGTTTGTTAATTGTAATTTTCTCCAATTATTGACAATAATAGCCGCCTATGGTGTTGACACACGCCCTGTTCTGTTCGCGACACCGCGTGTCCATCTTCTGGCGACACTCGTCAATATCAATGCAACCATTAGCACCACGACCGCGGTGTTGACCTGTCTCGCGCCATCCTAATTTACACTCGCAATAAAAACGACCTGATTCGGGCGTCACGTTGATACACTTGACCTATGAGGTCGGCACAGTTCGCAAATGGCTATAAGAGATAATCGCAATTAAAAGTGCTGATCCCTTTATTCCTTTGCTTCGTGGCTACAATCGTGAATCTTGTTGACACACTCATCAATATCGGCACAATACCCGTTTTTCATCTGATAACCTGGCAAACAGTGACATCTAAAAGTACCAAGCGTATTGTGACAATGTGATTGATGAGGACAATTGTGAATGTTGGTGGTGCACTCGTCAATATCAATACACGTACGATCATCTCTGTCCATTTTATATCCATTTGGGCATTTGCACGAGTAACTACCCGGTGAATTATAACACACGTGTGAACAGGTATGAGCACCGTCGAAGCATTCGTCATGATCGACACAATCGACGCCATCGGTCATCCTGTAGCCATCACGACACACGCATCGATACGAACCCAATGTATTCAGTGAACCAGGGATTGGCATTAAAGGGAAATTATACAGTCGGAAAGTTGAGTGTACAACCGAGATAATTTCAGATTTTAATTGTTGATAAACTATCAGTTGTTTAGAGACTAGTAATCCAAAAAGAATTCTATTTCCACAATAGTGCCGAGCCCTGGGTGGCGCAAACAGCGTGAATGAGATGGACATGAAAAAAGAACCGGATTGTAACACTCTTTAATGTCAACACACAAATCATCTCGCGCCGACTTTTGAAAGCCAAAGTCACACTCACACTCGTATCCGCCTGGTATGTCAAAGCATTGTGAGTGATGTAGACAACGATGCATGTTCGATGCGCACTCATCCACATTGTGACAGTCTGAGCCTTGATAACCATTTTGACACTGGCAGAAGTAGCTGCCTTGGGTGTTGTAACACGCTGAATTAACACTACAAACGGCTTGACCATTTGCACACTCATTCTCATCTTCACAATCAAACCCGTCGCCCTGCCAACCCGGTTTACATTGACAACTGTATGAACCAGGTGTATTTATACACTCGCCACCGGTGAGATGACACAAATGATTTCGTGTCAATGCACTACACTCGTCAATGTCGACACACTCTTTCGCCTCAGTCAACTGATAGCCAGGCTGACAATGACAAGCGAAATGTCCGAAACGATCAATACAAGTTGCGGTGGCGCCACAATCGTGATACCCTTGAGCGCACTCGTCGAAATCGACACAAACATGACCAACTTGATAATTATTAGTGTTGGGAGCGGTACTAATGGTACTAGTGGTAGTTTGTATAGTATTAGTAGTGGTACCACTGATGACACTATTGTCGGCAAAGCCACTGTTGCACTTACACGTATACGAACCGGGTGTGTTAGTACAAGCTGAATTATGATCGCACCCATCAACATTAAGAGTACATTCATCAACATCAATGCATGCGCCATCCTTTGGTTCATAGCCGACCTTACATAAGCATAGAAACGAGCCGGGCAAATCAACACAGTCTTCAGATATTGTGTTGCAGCTGTGCGCCCCGTTATTCCCACACTCGAGAACATCCACACAAGTGTCATTGGTGTCGCGTTCAAAACCTTGATCACAATCACAACGATAGTCACCCGCGAAATTGACGCACAGTGTGCCATCTGGGCAGTCGTCTACGCCGAGATGACACTCGTCAATGTCTTCACAGGTGTGTCCATCGCCAATGTATCCTGCGTTACAAGTACATGTAAAGAAGGCATCAGAGTTACCAATACCATTCTGACACGTTGCCAGTGATGAACAATTGTGTTTGCCGTAATAGCATTCGTCCACATCGTCACAAAGGAAACCACTTCCCACAAAACCAGACCGGCACTTACACTCGTAACTGCCAGGTGTGTTTACACAAAGTGCATCTTGATCACAACCCCGCAGCTTGTTCATGGCTTCTTCAAAACTCAACTCGCCTGTATCTGTTGACGAGTTAGAAGTTGACGATACGGCAGTAGTCCCAAGAGGGGGAGCTTGGTTATAATTACTGTTAGACGTGGCACTAGTGGTAATAGTATTACTGGTAGTACTGGTTGTAATAGCGGTACTAGTAATACTAGTGGTATAAGGGCTGTACGCTTGTCGTCGTTTCCGCCTATAACCACCATCATAATCGTCGCCATCATCTTCATCATTGAATAGATCAACAACAGGAGACTGAGGAGCCTGATCATCATTACTGGTGTCACTACCAGCTTGATTATAATTACTGTTGGACGTGGTACTATTAGTACTAGTTGTACTAGTGGTACTATTGGTACTATTGGTACCAGTGGTACTAGTGGTACCATTGCCAGCTTGATAGTCATAACTGTTGCCATAATCAGCTTGAATATCACTACTGTTGGACGTGGTAATGTTAGTACCAGTTGTACTAGTGGTACTATTGATACTATTGGTACTAGTGGCACTAGTGGAACTAGTAATACTAATACTGTTGCCATCACCGGCTTGATAACCACTACTGGTTCCACTATCAGCTTGATAATCATCACTGTTGTCATAATCAGATTGATAATCATTAGTGTTGTCGTCACCAGCTTGATAATCATTACTGATTCCACTATCAGTTTGATTATTGTAGTCAAAACTTTTTTGACCCTGATTATCAGGCAGATTTGTGTCGTCTTCGGACTCAAATATTTCAGCTTCGTAAAGCGTTGGGTCTGTTTGCAAATAAAGAGCGTCTCTGACTGTGCTGGTAACACGGACCGACAAATCATCAAGCTCATTATCACCGAAGCTGGTTTCTGTACCGATAACGGTATACTCAACAGTCACCCAAGTGGTTAGTCCGATCGTTGCCGCTTGTCTTTTGCGGCGTTTTCTATTTGGTTGACTGGTTGATGCGGTGAAAGAAGTTGATCCAGCTCCGCTAAAAGGATTCAACTGGTCCAATGGGCCATCCAAAAATTCTTCGATTTCAGTGATAGTGAGCACCGTGTCAAAGAAAAAAACGAGTTTGATGGTAGTGATCTTATGGTTGAATTTAAGACCAAAACCAAGGTCAAACCCGTGACACTCGTCATAGTCACGGCATTTGATCCCGTCCCAATGGTATCCGCTTATACAATGACACTCATACCCACCATGATTGTTCGAGCAGGTTGATAGTTTATCACAACGATTCAAAAGACGACCGGCCGAGTCAGTAGCGCCCAACTGACATTCATCAATATCAAAACACGCTCGGCCATTCGTATCGCGACCCGACCCGTCGAGGCCGCTGAAACCAGCATTGCACTGACATTCATAGCTCCCCTCTGTGTTTTCGCAATCGGCTTCATAGGCACAATCGTGTATATTACCACCACACTCGTTAATATCCGAGCAGGTTTCGCCATTTCCCGTGAATCCGGGCAGACACGTGCATCTGTGTCCACCTTTCGTATTGGAGCAGGTTGCGTGGAGGTCGCACTGATGGAGAAATGTTTCACACTCGTCAATATCAACACAATGCGTGCCATTACCAGCGAAGCCGTCAGAACATGTACACTTGAATGATCCCCATGTGTTTTCGCATGTTGCCCATCGGTGACAGTTATTTGGTGTGCACCAATCGCCAACGGCCGCACAATTAACTTCATCAAAATAACACTCGTTAATATCGGTACAAATTCGCCCGTTTAATGGATACTCAAAAGCGTCCTGAAAGCCGGGCTTGCATTGACACGTATAACTGCCAACAGTGTCTACGCAATAGGCATCTGGTGAACAATGATCCGGCACGGACGTTGTACTATTGGTATAAGTGGTACTGGTGGTACTGGTGATACCATAGTCAGCTTGATAATCATAACTGTTGCCTTCGCCAGCTTGATAATCATAACTGTTGAACGTTGTACTAGTTTTACTAGTAGTACTAGCCCAACTAGCGGTACTAGTGGTACTAGTGGTATAAGGGCTGTACGCTTGGCGTCGTTTCCGCCTATAATCACCATCATAATCGTCGCCATCATCTTCATCGTTGAGTAGATCATCAAGAGACGTAGTACTATTAGTACTAGTTGTACTAGTGGTACTATTGGTACTAGTGGTACCATTGCCAGCTTGATAATCATAACTGTTGCCATAATCAGCTTGAATATTACTACTGTTGGACGTGGTACTAGTGGTACTATAGGTACTAGTGGTACCATTGTCAGCTTGATAATCATAACTGTTGCCATAATCAGCTTGGTAATCATAACTGTTGCTATAACCAGCTTGATTATCAGGCAGATTTGTGTCGTCTTCGGACTCAAATATTTCAGCTTCGTACAGCGTTGGGTCTGTTTGCAAATAAAGAGCGTCTCTGACTGTGCTGGTAACACGGACCGACAAATCATTGAGCTCATTATCACCGAAGCTGGTTTCTATACCGATAATAGTATACTCAACAGTCACCCAAGTGGTTACCCCGATCGTTGCCGCTTGTCTTTTGCGGCGTCTTTTATTTGGTGGACTGGTTGACGCGGTGAAAGAAGTTGATCCGGCTTCGTTAAAAGGATTCAACTGGTCCAATGGGCCATCCAAAGCTTCTTCGATTTCAGTGATAGTGAGCACTGTGTCAAAGGAAAAAACGAGTTTGATGGTAGTGATCTTGCTATAACCAGCTTGATTATCATTACTGTCGGCGGTGCCAGTATCCATATTGACAGGGTCTACCGCTTGATAGTATACTCTCTTTACGTGTCGTTGACACTCGTTAACATTCTCGCATTCGGTGCCATCTCCATAAGCATCATTGAATCCGGCCAAACACACACAAGTGTATGAGCCATCAGTATTGGTGCAATTTGCATGGGACGAGCAATGATTAGCAATATCTGAACATTCATCAACATCAACACACTTGACACCATCACCAGTATAACCAACGTCACACTCACAGCTGAAACTTCCTGGCGTATCGATGCATGTTGCATTTTGATGACAATTTGCCAAGGCGCTGATGCATTCGTCGTTGTTGATGCATATACTCTCATCCGCCGGCGCAACACTATAACCACTTGCACAAATGCACTCGTAGCCACCTTCATTGTTAACGCACTCTTTTCCTTCCTTGCCCGAGTCACACTCCCATTGAGTCGCATCATCGCACTCATTATTGTCCTCACATGTCGTCCCATTGCCGGTGAATCCGTCAAAACACTCACATGTATACGAACCAATTGTATTGTCGCAATAGGCCATTTGGTGACATTCGTGTACTTGTTCAAGGCACTCGTTCAAATCGCCACATTGATCGAGCCCATTACGCCACCAACCGGCTTTACAGCGGCACTCGTAGCCATAGGCCGATTCAAGCGTCGTTTTATGATTGCTATTCACGCAGAATTCACGCACGCCACAATCGTGCATTTTCAACGTACATTCGTCGATTGAAACACATTTATTGATAACGGGATCAAGCCGTAAACCATCCACACATTGACAGAAGAACGAGCCCAGTGTATTCACGCAGTCATAATTGTTTGGACATGTACTGGCATCGAAACACTCATTCACATCGTGACACTTGCCACTCACCCGATCGTATCCGTCGTCACAAGGACAGCTATATGAACCAACATTGTTCACACATTTTTCACTCTCGGCACAGTCGAACGTCTCAATGGCACACTCATCAATATCAAGACACATATCGATTTCATTTGCTGCATATCCGTCTTGACACTTACAGTCAAACGAACCAGGCGTATTGACGCATTTATGTGTTCGAACGTCACATGGTCCATTGTGACACTCATTGATATCGACACAATCAACGCCAACTCGGTTGTAACCAGGAGCACAGGCACAATCGTATGCACCTTTAGTGTTGACACAAACTTCGGTTTCGTTCAAACACACATGCTCTCCCAGTTCACACTCGTCAACATCCAAACAAGTTGAACTGTCTTCCAACTCGCCATCACCATCATCATCCGTTCCGCCACCATAATCACCGCCATCATAGTCAAAACCGCCGCCACCGCCACCATAGTCGAATAAGGCTTGGCGTCGCTTACGTCGTCGATAATCGTCATAGTCGTCGTTTGTTTCTCCAGTGTTAGTATCGCCATTATTTGCCGATGCCTGTTTATTGGTTGGCGTCGCGACCGTTGCTTGTCCGGACTCAAATTTTGATATGGTTGACGAAGCATTGTTTTCAGTTTTTGACGATTGTGTAGTTAATTGTGTATACCCGTCGATACATTCACATTGATAACTGCCCGGTTTATTCGCGCATGTTTCACCACGTTTGTCGCACACGAGCCCAGTAGCGCACTCGTCTATGTCGAAGCAGGAACCCAGACTCAGATGGTATCCGTCGATACATGTACACGTATAACTGCCCACTGTATTCCCACAAGTCTCGGCGCGCTCGCAATTATGCGCATTGGTAGTGCACTCGTCAACGTCATCGCATTCTTGAGTCGTACTGTTGTGTAAATATCCCGTGCCACAAATGCAGTCGAAAGAGGCTTCTTTGTTCTTGCATATCTTCTCATTTGAACAGGGCTGACCAATACACTCATCAATGTCGACACAGCCCTTGCCACGGATCTTCTCATAGCCCTTTCGACATGGGCACTGATATGAGCCAATTGTGTTGAGACAGTTTGATTTAGCACCGCACGAGTGTTTCCCGGTTGCGCACTCATCCAAATCCTTGCAACGATGTGAGCCAGTGCCGAAGCCGACCCAGCCATCATGACATGTACATTTGAACGAGCTGGGCACATTGACACACTTGGCCATGCGTTCACAATTGTGTTGTTTGAAGAAGCACTCGTCAAAGTCGGTACAATTTCGCCCATTCCCATAAAAACCATCATTACACATGCATCGATAGGAGCCATATGTGTTAGTGCATTCAGCGTTTTTATCACATTCATGCGGGTAACGCGAATCATTACACTCGTCCACATCTTGACAGCCCCCTACATTCTCGTATCCAAGTGGACATTGACATTGAGATGGAAACTTGCCCGAACCAATGAATGGTGTATTGCATGGACATGAGAAATGACCATTCGGATCAGTATTGTTCGTGATACATCTGGAGTGCTCGCCACAGGGCTCATCCCAACATGGATCGTGATAGTAACAGTTGCGACCATCGCCCATCCATCGTGGTTGATTGCATTGACACGTGAACCCACCGTTTGTATTTGTGCACTTGGCATTTGCGTCACAGTTGTGGCTGGCTTCACTACACTCGTCAACATCATCGCAATCTTCATCATAATTGTCATCAGCAGCTGATGATGATCGCGAGTAACCCGAATCACAGGGACACGTAAACGAACCCGGATTATTGACACATGTCGATCGAGCGCCACACATGTCTCCATGATGACACTCGTCAATGTCAATGCATTCAGAGGCATCACCTAAACGATCAAGAAATCCACGTGCGCAGCTACATGCATAACCACCAATTGTATTGTGACAGACAACACGTGAAGCATCGGCACCGCACGAATCCATCCCGGGTTGACACTCATCAATGTCAATGCATGTCGTTCCATTTGCTTCGAAAACTGGCCGAAATGTTTCTTTACACAAACACCTGTATGTATATTTATACTGCTTGCAATACGTAAATGGCGCCGTACATGCGCTGGCGTGACACTTGTTCCCATGCCATTGATACGCGTTTAACATCGTGATTGCCGACACGACAAAGAGGAAAGCGATAATGGCGATAAATGATCGGGTCACCAGTCTAGTGTGGTGTCAGAGTTAGAAAAACAAACTCATCTCACCTGTTGCGCAGCTTACTGCGTCGATCATTGGGGACGGGTCCCCCGATAATCTCTTTTAACCCGTCCATTCACTCGTGCCACTCATTAACATTGACCTGGCGCTGAAACTAACATGCATGGCCAACTAATTAACTAGAACCTTGATAGTATTGGATCGCTTTGTAATAAAATACAACCCGGAATGTGCATTGTGAGTGTCGTTTTCTCTGAGTAAAACCTAAATGGGGTTAAATGGGGGTTTAATGGGGGTTTAACCGAGGTGATAGACCATCTTGGTGGCATCCGTTTTTCCGAGAAAGTACATCATTTTTTTCAAAACTTTTTTCGTGCTGTTGGTAGTTTAGGTGGTGTCCTATTTACAACCGGTAGCCCATAATTTCGCAATTTTCGCAATTTGTGATTATTAGGGACAGGCCCTTTATCCGATGGCAAACTTTATCTAATATCCAACTGGGTCGTCAACCGGTGACGCAGTTCCTTTCCAGTTAGAAGCTACCACTTCACTTCAAACTCAAAATGGTACTTCATTTAATTTACATATTATGTAACATATAGTTAATTCACATAAGTTTTTAACTCGACTGAAGTTGTTTTTGTTGAGCCAACAAACGTTTCACAGTGGCATCACGCCCCTTTACCAGTTTCGTCTCCGACCAGTCGGCAAAATTTAGTTTGATTTGCTCTGACGCCATGGCGCGCCATCGGACTGATTATCGCGCGGAAATGGAACGTCTGGAATAGGCACATTCAAGAACTTGCACAGCGGTTCCCAGCCGTCTTTCGGGTTGAAGACCAGCAACTGATCGGCTGGTACGACCGATTTGACATAAGTATTGTGCATTCGATATCGTTGCTAATTAGTCAGGGATTTAAAATTGGAGCGAAACGTCGTATTTTGAAGAACGAATAAGTGATCAGATATATTATAAAATATGACGAATGTAATTACATTTCGGTAGGCCTTTAGTTTGGTGTAGGCTTTAACCGTTTGTTCAAGACATTATCACTTGCTTTGGTGGTATGCTCATGGTTTCACGTATATGGCCAATGCACTCATTGCCTACTATATGGGTAAATGCACAAAATCAAAGATCAAAGTCATAAAGATTTTTGTTTCTAGGCCGTGTTGAAATCTATCCACATTTCGAAAGATCATCGAGAAGCTCATCGTGATTTTTTGTAGATGTACTTCGAAATCAAATAATAATGACAGTTTCTTAGACTCTCCTCGGGTTTAACAGGAATCGTGTGGTCGAAAAACTCAGATAACATCAAATAAAACAATAAAATGGGTTATTACTTTGACCCACCTGATGGTCTACTATTCGTGTCTTGTTTTAAGTCTACTACAGTAGAATGCAATCGGTCATCTGCATGAATTTCGCAAGTCATTATGTCTTGACGATGTTGCAACCAATTTCCGGGAAACTTTTCCCCATCAAACGCGTCGATACTTATCAGTGCGTAGAGCGCCTCACAACTTGAAGACGTCTTCCTCCGTAATTAAACTACCTCCTTGATGTTTCCAACTTCATTTACCGTTCAAATACAGACGGCTGAAGACCGGACTGTCAGTTCAACTGATTATAATCTTCAGAAGATCATGAAAGGTGACAAGTCTCAAGTGAGTTTTTTTCTTGAAAATATTACGACAATTTATTGTGTGTTTTAGTCGATCACACCATTGGACCGCTTTGTCTGAGGTGGCAGTGTGCAGCTGTACAAACTCTACAAGCGGGCACTGGCTCTGCTTCTCGTGTCGATGCTTGTCTTCGGCTATTTTTACCAAAAGCAACATCGAAAGCCTGGTCACGAAGATTACTGGTTCTCAGGTACCATCAAAATGTACACATTGAGACCTTCTCATAATGACCGACTCATTTAAGATTATTTCACAAACTACACCGAGATGACAATCGTCACATGGGCAGTTTACTACGCATTTATCACCCCTTCGGAGAAGCCATCGATGAAGCTCCATGCCGCCGGCCGTGTGTTCTCAGTCTGGGCATACGTTGCTGGGGTCACTCTCCTCATCTCATACTGGGGTTCAGTCGTCGATATTGTCGCTGAGGAGAATTTGTCCTTCAATTTGCACTCATTGTATCAGCACGCTTTTTTACCGGCCCTTATGATTTTCGATGCCGTCATCACACCGATTTCATTTCGGTAGGGCTCGTTTTCAACTCATTTATTCTTAACCCATGTTCAAGTGCTAACCACTTACTTTGGCAGTAAATCAATGGTTTCCGATATGTGCTTAACACGTATATAGCCTACTTTGTTATTGTTGGCAGAAAGAGACATCAACATCAAAAATATTGGGATGATCAGTATAAACTGGTTGAATGAAAATTTTTATAAGTGACGAAAATTTGAAAAAAAAACATTCAACCGCATCTTAAGGTGAGATAAGGTTCTTGATCGGTGCAATTTATCGTGTTACCAGTGAACACACACTCTTCGGTCGGACCGTCGCCTACAATCATAAACACGTCTTCACTGGTGATAACGTTGTGATAGCGCCGTGCCTTGTTGAGTTCGCCTTTTTTAATCCATTTGTCAGTGTTTGGATTGTATTTGGCGATTGTTGGCTGACGAGCATCATTGTCGTAGCTGTATCCACCGAACACAAAAAATACTTCATTCTGCATGATCGCTGCGTAACCGAAAATGTCTTTTTCAAATGGATATTGAGCACAGC
>SCLD01090648.1:0-13132 GCA_004367895.1 Oikopleura longicauda | reverse complement strand
TGCGACATTGAGACAGGAAAACGGAAGCTTTATAAAGTATATAAGGCTGAAGTTTTCATCATTATTTTAAGAAAGTATAGAATTGTAAAAACTGTACTTATACAATAAAAAGAGATAAACTATGGATAGCGTTATCAATATGAAGGTAAATGAGACTGAGTAGTATAGTAGTATACAGAGTAGTAATAGTTGACTGAGAAGGTTAGTTCTCTAATGTGGACTAGGCAAGAACTACAACAAATGGTGCCCTCTGTGAGGCAACCAGATTGACTTGCGTCGGTGGTTAAAAATAATGTATCTTCTGGGCTGCTTGAATAAAATGCAACAGTTGTGGCCTTCGCCAACATTTCCTTTGCATAATTAAAAGCATCAACAGCTTCTTTCGTCATTTCCAAATCACTTTTTCGATTTCCAGATAACAGATGTAATGGTTTCAAGATTGCATGTAGATTGGGAATAGAATTAACGAAGAAATTTATACCACCAAGAAAACTCTTCAACTCTGTGACTGTTGAAGGAACAGTCAGTTGCGTAATCGTCTTGATCTTATCCTCCGTTGGGACCCATCCTTTCTCACTTATCTGAAACCCAAGGTACTTAATACTTGTTACACCAAATTGACACTTCCCAAGGTACTTAATACTTGTTACACCAAATTGACACTTCTCTCCATTGAGTAGAAATCCAGCTTCTCCAAATCGTTTTAAAACGTCATCTATTGTATGTAGTGCTTCTTCCGCACTCTTATTGTAGACTAACATATCGTCCATAAATACCAGACATGTTTTTCCCAATAAATCACCAGCAACTTTCATCATCTCACGCTGAAAAATCATCGGCGCAATCTTAAGGGTGTGAGGCACATCTTAAATCCGAAATTTCGGGGAAATTGACTTTTTAGAATTTTACGGGTAAATAGAGTCATGTTTGCATTTTGGACTATTTAACTTGATCATATGTTACTCTGCGGGCTGGAGTATCGATTGGCTCAAAAATGAGCGTGTCAACTGATCTTGATCGAGCAATAACAGCTGCTTTGTCAAGTCTGTTTTGAAAATTAAAAGTCTATCTACTTTTGACAGGGTAAAGCTATGATCATGTTTGATAGCTTATTTTGATCGTAGAAGCACGGAGTTTATACGGTCAGAGAGTTTTTTGTAAAAATTTGACCGCAAGGTGGCGTTTTCGCCAAAAATCTTTGAAAAAAATCTTCAAGTCGGAATTTCAACCGGTTGTTTTCGTCGGATGAAAGAAAACGCTCTGACCGTGTGTAGATATAGAAAGTACGGATATCATACAAAAAGATCTAGTTCATAGCTCAACCACATCAAAAGTTTTAGGCATTTTAGTACCGGTAAGGCGGAGTCTCTGGTCGAAATCCGTCTTCTGAATGACAAAATCCGTCTTTTTATTTAAAAAAACACTAAATGAACAAATAATTTGATTATTTCAGTGCATAATCCGTCATTTTTGTCCAAAGCCAAATATAAGATTTGTGAAAAGCGTCCGTTTGAAATATTATGCCCAGAGGAAATAAAAAACTTGCTACAGTTTCACAGGCGAGGCAAACAATAAAGTCCCAGGCTCGCTTTGAGGTGTTGAGTGCTCTCTAGCGTAGCTAGCGGGAATCGGGCCAAAAGACACTCGAAAGAGCGCATGGGGCTTTACAAGAAACGCGAATATCAGAATTGGTTAATTCCTATTATTTCATTTCTTTAGTGCGTTTTTGCAAGATATTCGGTCATTTTTGAAATAATTTATAACTTATAAGCCATGAATAATAGCATTATACATCGAATTTGGTTTATGCAAAACAGTAATGGCTCATAAATTTAGAACTCTGAACGAATAATCGAGATAATCCGTCATTTATGCGGGAAAATCCGTCATTTTTATCATAAATTATAAATCATGAACTATAATAAGTTATATCGATTCAACGACTTCAGTATTGAAATCAGAACATCTGAAATAGTTAGTTCTGAAATTTTCATGGCTCTCAAATGCGTTTTAATAATGTGCCTCACACCCTTAAATTAATTCGAAAGGTATTATTACCAATATAACTTATATTATATAAGGAAACATTTCAATTTACCGCCCAGAGCAATATTTGACTTCGATATTCCGCGCATCGCAATCGCCACGAGTAAAATTTCGATATTGGATAGATATACCTTGAAATAATGATGAGAGTTCGGAATCATATTTTGTTGTGAATAAAGTGGTGTTTGTGTTCCCGATGGGCATTTGGCCCGAGTTCCGGATGAGGCCCTATAATTAATTAATTTAATTACCACAAATATCCTTATCAATGCATGTTGGTATTTCACATGGAACTTCTTCTGATTCCGATTGAATCGGACAATATTTTCCAGTACACGTTCGGAATCGATTTTGTTTGACATTTTCGCCGCAAATCGGGCACTTAATATTTTGGTTTGATCTATTATAGGTTCAAAATGAATCAAAATTTTACTCTCAACAGGTTCTTACCTGTGTCCAAGAAGACCAGTCCGTCCATTTAGCTTCGCAAACATCGACGCATGTTTCAATCAAACCATTACAGACACATTGGTTACACTCATCTGAATCATTAAATCTTGTTAAAGTAATTAGTCGATTTTTTTTAATTCATGGTACCTTTATGAAAAGAAAATCCATCAGTTTCTGCTGATTTGCATCTTTCTGAGCATTTTGCCAATTCGTCAGTTGTACAAGGTTCAATATCGGTCGTTTTAGTGCAGCCTGGTTCCAATGGAGCAATCGGAGCCCTAAATCGAAACTTTGACGTTGTTTCATCGACACACGTTGAATTACAGACAGTCCAGCTACTCCATGAAGTGTAATCACATTTGCCACTCGTGCCACAAAAGGTATCGGAACAACTAATTAATCCATTTTCACATTCACATGTTGAACAGGTATCTTTTCCGTGAACTTTCCAACTTGAACTAGGTGGCCAATATCGACCACTTGAATCTTTACAGTGGCACTGTTTGACCGGGATGCAAACACCTTCAGATTCGACGGTATTAGTTGGACAAATACAACCAGGAGAACATCGTGTCGAACAAAACTCAAGCGGAATCGGATTATGTAAGTCTTCACAAGACTTAATCGTACAAACAGAAAGACAATTTGATTTTTCCATACCAATTGGGCATGTGAAATTCGTTGATCCACCATCTGATCCATCCTCATCTGAATCGACATCACCACCGATGTTACCATCATCGAATCCGTTTCCACCGGAGGTATCATTGCCATCATATATGCTGTGGGTATCATCGCCGTTGGAGCCATCATAGCTACCAGGAACACTCTCACAGCTTATGATATAGCAAGGTTTTTTCTCTGTTAATGGTTCCCTGCAGAATTGACTGGAACAAACACGATTTCTTTGTTTGAACCCAATTCCACATGTTCTCGAACAAGATGACCAGTCAGACCATTCAGAGACAGCTCCTTCACATGGACATTTCTTGGCTTCTGATTCGCTACGATTTAAACAATTTCTTCCAAAGCAATGACGACTTCTAAATTGATTTCCATCACAACCTCCAACACACTTACTCCATTGTGACCACTCAGCCCATTGACCAGGACATTCTAATGTGGGACCTTGGCACGTGACTTTCTCAACAGGACAGCTATTTGATTCTAAACATTTGTTCCAACTTCTTGATCTTGTTTTTATTCCAGTTCCACATGTTGCGCTACACATACTCCAAGCTGACCAATCAACCGGACAGGAACTTTCACATTGCCGAGTCTGACTCTTAACACCAGAACATCCTTTTCCGCCATTCATTGCACCCAAACACATTCTTGTTCGCCATTGATCACCCGTTCGGCATTCTTCTGCCGAACATTGTGACCATTTTGACCAGTTTGACCACGATCCATTTATAACACAGTCATCCGATGTACACTTAAGTTTACCAAGAGTACATCTACATGAGTTACAGTCTTTGGTTACTGTGCCACCAGGTGGAATTGATTTGAATATTGATCGAAAACTATAATCACATGGACAAGAAAGTTTAGGAACACACGAACCAGTTTTATCAAATATTTTTCCGTCTTCACATTGACATCCGTGCCTACAATCGTTTGAGCAAAACTCTTTTCCTATGGCTTAAAAACTTGTTTAGTAAATTCGTTTGTTTGGTAAAGAAAATTACCTAGATCAGCACAGGTATTTTCACAATCGATACACTTTTTGAACTTTGACCCGACCGGGCATGATTTGTCACATTCTTTTGGATCACACGACTTGTATTCTGTGGAATGACCTTCGCAGTAGTTTCCACCCATGAATGGGGAAGGACTATCACACAGTCTTTCACGCTTTGTCTGAAGTGTCTCACAATCACAACTGGTCCATTCTGTCCAATCAGAGTACCCGCCATCTCGTGGACAAACTGGATAAATGTGACATTCAGATTCTTCTTCCTTCAGTAGCTCGTCACCCCTTTTCTCATTAAATGATTCACATCCAAGATTTGTCCCCTTTGTTGGTGGTGGACAAGAACAGGTTTTGATTCTACTTCGACGTTGTTGACCACACGAGGCTGAACAAGGTGTCCAAGCTGACCACGGACACCAAGTCCCTTTTTTATATGCCGAACAATCGTAATCGGTGCAATGTACTCGTCCGGACACACATCTACACTGATTGCAATCATCGTAATTTTCGACCTCGCCAGCAGACATGACCTTACCGGTTTTCGGGGACTGACAGTGACACTGACCCGGACTTACACAAAAATTCGAAATCTCATCAAATATCTTTCCATCAGGACAAAAACAACCAGATTTACAATTTGATTCGGACGGATTCATACAATTTTCAACAGCAAGACACGTGTGCATGCAGGGAAGACCACATTCTAAATTGCGAGTCATTTTATACCCATTTTTTGACTCCTAAATTATGAAACAAAAATATAAACTTACCAGAGTATTCAGTTCCATTAGGGCAAATGAGTGTATCTTCAGTACATGGTTGCGAAGGTGTACAGAGACGTTGTTCAATGCCAGATCCATTACATTTACCTAAAGATTTCGATCCAACACATTCTCTGTGTCTACTTATTTGACCGACACCGCCAACTCTTCCTACACCACAAGTGATACTGCATTTTGACCAGTCTGACCACTCAGCCCATTTGGCTTTCGTAAATTGATCACATGATTTTTCATTACAAACTTCCGTTTGAATATTTTCTTTCTTTTCTTTTGTATTGTTTGAGCTATCTCCAGATTCAAAAAAGTACCGATGACGAATTCCACCGTCACATGAGGCAGAACATGTACCCCAGTCACTCCATGATGTCTGATTACGGTCCCATGATCCACACGGTTTAATGTTGCAGTCACGTGATTGATAGACAGATTTCTTATCGCACTTTGGATTTTTAAAGATATTAACCTTCAATCGAACTTGACGACCAACACCACATGTTCGATCGCAGCTTGACCATTGTGACCAACTTGAATAAACACAAGAGGAGCACCTGCGTTGAGAACATATTACCTCTCCCTCAACACAATCACACTCGTTGGAGCATCCCGTATTCAAGTCAACATTTTTGGAATTGATTCGTCCCGGATGGATTATTTTTCCACGAATTAGACAATTGCATTCGCTTCGCTTGACACAATTTCCAGTTCCAGAAAGAAGATGATCTGTGTTGTGACATTTACACGTGTGACCATTTTGAATCTCAGTTGAAAATGAATCAGATTCTTCAATAGAATTGAAAGCGTTGGAAGTTCCAAGTTCAGAACATTTGGTGACGTCATCGTTATCAAGGTCAGCGAGTGAAACCCAGTCCGTACCATTGGGACAATCTTCGGGTGTACAAGAGCATGACGAAACTTGATTTGGGCCATGATCCACTGAAAGTCGTGACCTGTTTTGCTCTTCACAATTGAAATTATCGACTTGTGTTTGTGATAGATCGCGTTGGTAGAGACACGTTCTAGATCTTGATGTCGAACAAAACTTACAGCTTGACCATGCTGTCCAACTTGACCAATGAAAAATGCCATCACAGAGGACTTGGAGATCACAGTCTTTTGTCTCGAGTGGCTGACCTTGACAAATTGGATTAATACCACCATCAAGCCATTTCTGATAGAACATTGATCTTGCACGACATTCTCTCTGTCGCGTTTTAAGAGGATGACTATTTGTTCCAAGACAGGTCGAACTGCAAATCGACCAGCTGCTCCATTCTGTCCAATCGCCATCTGTTTGACATCCTGAAATCTTTGTACAATGGAACGACCCACCAAGACATTGACATTCATTGCATTCTGTAGTGATTACATCGCCAGTTTCGATAACAATCCCATTTTCTGTATAACATCCGCATTCGTCTTGGTCAACACAACTGTTATCTCGATAAAACTTGCCTTCAGGACACGAACAATCTTGCTCACTTGCGCCACATTTTTTGTTTTGACGCACAAGACAATTCACATTTTCAGCAAACTGTAGGGCTTTACATGAAGCAAAGTAACATTTGTCACATGAACTTGTGACACTATTTCCGTCACAATTAGCATGACAGCAGTCCTCGATATGATATCCAGTGTCATTTTTTCCAATCGATTTTAGTCTCAGCTTAGGTTCACATAAGTCCTCATTCTCACTGTCAAGGTTGCATGACTTGTCCCAATTGGTCCATTCACCATGACATGGTGTTCCCGAAAGACCAGTACCTGGTCCAATTTTGGGACCACTTGAATTTGGACATGAGCGGCTGATGCTTGATTCGCCCGAACATGTTAGCGCTGATCCAGGTAGCGCTGATCTAAATCGATGTTGTAAATAAGACTTTTTGCATTCGCGGTCAACATTACAGTCACTCCATTTACTCCACTGACTCCAAATGCAGGCAGTTTTTAATTCACAGTCTTTTTCGCACTTCATTATCCCGTCATTGCAACTACAATTGCACCCATCAATTATATTATTACCCTAAATAGCGATTTAAATGTCAATCAATGATATTGATTTGATTACCTTTGGATATTCTTTGCCTTGGTAAAAACATCGGCAGTCCGATTTTGGGACACAAATACCGTCCTGAAGGAGATTGTTATCTCGACAGAAACAACCAGTGATTTGAACATTTTGATTGCTACATTTCGACACGCAAGCAGTTTCCTGAGAAAGTTCAATACATGTAGCAGGACAAAGATTAATACAATCAGCTGTTATCAAAGTCTTGTTACCAAAACAGCCTTCTGTTGGACTACAAGGTTCTTCATTGCATAACTGTGTCTGCAACATTTCTCCGATACATTTTTCTCCTCCATTTTTTCCTCCACCACAGTCACGTGTTCTTGTCCTACTCCCACCATCACAAGGTTGGTTGCAAGTGGACCATGTAGTCCAAGGCAACCACTTGCCATCCAACGGACAAGCCATTACATGACAAGATTCAACATCTTCAAATTCAACATTTTCGCAATTTTCGATTTTTCTATTATTAATAGAAATCTTTCGACTTTTCACTCGAATTCCAACTCCACAAGAAAGTGAGCATTTCGACCAGTCCGACCAAGATGTCATGAGACATTCGTCACAATATTTCTCATCCGATCCATCGTTACAATCTGTTATTCCGTCACACATGCCACTATATTCAATGCACTGATTTCTATTAGAGCATCCAAATTGGTATTCCTTACAAGTCACTGGATTATTTACGTCATCAATTCCAATGGTTGAGGGTGTAGTAACATCTGTGAGGTCCCCATCATCAAGTGTTGTTAATGGCGAATCAGTGCAGTAACAGCATCCATCGTCTGGCTCCATCAAAGTCAAATTACTTGGAATGGATTTCAAATTAATTTTGATTCGAAGGCTATGTCAGCCAATTAAATAAGTTTTGAGCTAGACCGCTAGCCCAAAACCTTAATTCGAAAACCTACCTTGGGCATCCACCTTGCAAAAGTTGATATTCACAGAATTTGTTACATTGAACATTTCCCGACTTCATACATCTGCAAACTGTACACCCATGGCGCCACTGAGCACCAACCATTCGGGTTATTCCTTCATCGTCATGACAAAAAGAACACTCAGTGGTTCGGCATCTTCGACTTTTCTTCGAAACTCCTTGGCATCTCTCTGACAGACCATAAACTGATGGCACTGCGGGCGATCTAAAACTCCATTGAATACCATTAACACCGCATGGACCAAAGCATGGACCCCAGCTACCCCAGCTACTCCAACTGCATTTCGGAATAGTATTATCACACTCTTCCTTGAGTTTGCAGTGCGTTAAATGCCCATAAGAGCACATACAAGTCTCACATGCACTTATAGGAACATAATCGCCGGGTTTATATAGTTTGTCTTGAAAGTGACACCCACATTCTTTATGAGGAATGCATTTTGTCTTAAAAGGCTTTCGAAATTTCTGCTGATTGGAAGCAGAGATGCTCATACAAGAACGGTTGTACTAGCACCGTACTCCCGTACTCTTCGTGCGGAGTACAAAGAGTTCAGGGTACGAAGGGTCTTGTACTCGAGGGGTACGAAATTGAGCACGGGGTACGACCATTATTTCCAGAATGGAGCACAAGGAGTACGGAGTACGAAGGGTACGGTTCTTCGGGGGTACGAATTTTAGCACGGAGTACGACCATTTTTGCCAGCATGGAGCACGAGGAGTACGGAGTACGAAGGGTACGGTTCTTCGGGGGTACGAATTTTAGCACGGAGTACGACCATTTTTGCCAGCATGGAGCACGAGGAGTACGGAGTACGAAGGGTATGGTTCTCCGGGGGTACGAACTTTAGCACGGGATACGGCCATTTTTGCCAGCACGGAGCACGAGGAGTACGGATTACGAAGGGTACGAAATTCCGTATGAGCATCCCTGATTGGAAGACTAATCCGGAATTAAGTTCGAATTTTGAAAATCTTCCTTGTTTGAAAACGAATCAAAAACCAGTCCAGGAGGACAATAGCAACCAGCAGGCTTGCATGTATCGCAGCTAGAAACAGACGAACAAGTGGATTCACATGGACCACAATCATAATAAATTAGGTTTTCGGAACACTCATTGTCGTGATCAAGGCATGGTGTGATATTGCACACCTCTGTCTCTATGACATCTTTTGATCCATTTTGACATAGATGAATACTTTGGTCGCAAATCTTTCTGCGTTCTCGAATACCTTTAAATCAGATTCTTATCTCATTTCCTCTACGGATATACTAAAATAAGTTGTTTTTTTTTACCTGAACCACATGAGACAGAACATTCATTCCAGCTGGACCATGTGCTGTTAAATGCACATTCTTCAAGGAAGCACGGTTCAGCTTGATAACTATTGCCGATACAGTCAAATGCGGCAATATCATTCGTTAAATTTCGATATTGACAATCACGTAATCTTGATATTTGTCCAGATCCACAAGTCACTGAACATTCCGACCAGTTTTCCCATTGAGACCATGTCGGACATGCTGCTTCGTCCAAATCGTTTGAGCACTTATTATCAGTAATTTACAAAACGTCACTTGAGAAAATAACAAACCTGAGCAGTACCATCACAAACGGAAGTAATCGCTACGCAACCATCTTTGTTGATACTTTTCAAAGGGCACCACATTCCACTGCAATTTTCTTCAATTTCACCAGTGATATGACTGCAATGTTCGCCTTCGTCTTCGCCATCATTACATTGTACAATTCCATCACAGATCATACTAGCATTAATGCAAACATAGTTGGAACATTGAAAACCAATACAAGGTTCTGGCCTGGGGAGTTCACATATTTCTTAAAATGGTTTCAACTCTGATAATATGTTCTTCATCGTATTACATTATAAAGTGGGGTTCGTCCTGACTCTGTCCAAATCATCCGACAAAAATAGTAAAAATAGAGCGCTCACACCCACGCACGCTGGGATAGAGCCACCACGAACCTCACTTTACATAACGAAGCCAATTATACAGAGCAAACCCGCCTGAGGATTCATCTCTTGCATTGGCACAGTTGGAGATACCATCGCATGTGGCCATATATTGGATACATGTTCCATCTTCACAATCGAAAGTATCATCTGGGCACTCGTAGCATTCGATTTCATCACTACCATCATCGCAATCCACGTCGCCATCGCAACGCCAGTGGCTGGGAATACACTTCATATCGCAGAAATATTCGCCAGACAGACAATCATCTAAATAATATAAAACAAAAGTGATCCGCCGAGCTCTTTGAACGTACCTTTAGTGATGAAAGTACAGTTTCGTTCATCTTCTCCATCGGAACAGTCTTGAACGCCATCGCAGTATAATTTTGTAGAAAGACATGCTCCATCACAAAAGACCGAATTTTGACATTTGTCAGCGCAGTGATATTCATCCTCACCAAAAAGACAATCTTTGTTGCCATCGCATAGTTTATCGATTCTGTTTAAACTATTTAAAAATAAGTTGTTCATTTTACCTTTGAAAACTCAACCAGGATGGCCGAGTGGTTAAGGCGTTGGACTTAAGTTCCAATGGGGGTATCCCCGCGTGAGTTCGAACCTCACTTCTGGTAGACTTTTTTTATTATTTGAATAGATTTCCTTGAGATGCATTCTAAGTTGGCGCAGTGGAACTGGTCCGGGGTACAAACACATTGTGCTTCATCAGATCCATCGTCGCAATTTATCTGTCCGTCGCAAAATTGAGTTCGTGGAATACACTCACGTGACGTATCACATTTAAAATAATGAATTGCCGAACACGTGTCACTTTTAATGGTCAGACTTGATCCTTTCTGGTTATTTCTAGCCACAAATGATAATTTACTGTCCATTCCTATCATTCCGGTCAGTGGTGGCGCACTCGAGCTCATCGGAAAAATCATTGAATCCACAATCAAGCTCGCCATCGCACAGGAATTGAGCCGGAACGCAACGGCCCGTTGAACAATGAAATTCATTTGAACCACACTCTACTCCTAAATTAATATATACATATATATATTAATAATGCTAAATATCTATATATGCTGTCTCTTGACGTCATTCTTTATGAAAAAAACTACCGAAGGGGAACAAACAAAAAATTCCAAATCATCTAACTATAAGTGTCACCAAGGTGTTTAAGTAATTGACACAAATTCTGTGGGAAGCTAGTAGATTTTAAGCATTTGGACAGTCCATAATGTCACATTATTAATGTGGAAACATAGTACACATTTATGGGACTAAGAGGCTAGAAAAAAGTTTCCGTCCAACCGGATTCGAACCAGTGACCTAGAGATAACTGCTAAGCCTCTACAGTCTCCCGCTCTGCCAACTGAGCTATAGACGGATATCTATCGGGACACCTTGCATAAACTATAAATTACTATGAAATTTGCAAAATTTGAAACTATAATTTGCATCATAGAAAAACGTACCTGTACAGTTTAATTCGTCAATTCCCCCAAAGCAGTCGTGCTGACCATCACAGAGAAACGAATTTGGAATACAGATTCCATCGGGACATTGAAATTCTTGGGTGTTGGTTTAGATTTTGTTTTCGGAAAAATTCAAATTTCTCAATTTGGGGCCCAAAATTTTGGGGGGGGAACAAAATTAAAAACCATCCCTTGTTCATTGCAGATTTGAATACAGTTATCTTCATCGGAATAGTCAATACAGTCATTATGACCATCGCATCTCCAATGACTAGGGATACATTGACCATTTTTGCACATAAACTCATTTGGTTTGCACGGAGGTTCCAGATTGCAAGGATCTCCAGAACAGAGAAACCTGCCACCGGTGCAAGTGCAGTTTTGACAATTCTTCATCAAAATGGTTTCTGGCGGGAACACGCCATCATCAATAAAGCACGGGCATTCTGCCTCTGGGATACAATGACCTTAATCATGGTTGCCTTGCCGTACCCGTCCAATTAACAAGACTCTGTGTAGGCCCTCTTGGGTTCACAATTTGTCCTGAGTTTCGGCAACCATTACCTTCATGTTCAATAAAACCTTCTTCACAGAAACATCCTTCGACGCAGCTGGAAGAGGATTTTGAAATTATTTTTCATAACCTGTCCCAAAATAAAAATCAACCAAAAAATTTTAAACCCCTAGCCTGATAATAGAGCAATGTTGGCTTCTCGGCTGATTTAAATATCGACAAGATGGTTCACAAGGATCGCCACAAGATTTATAAACTTTACCATTGTCACATTGCATTGGGCAATGATCTTGTGACCTCCAGCGGACAGAAACTCCAGATTGTGAGCACGCAGTTCCATATGCGGCTATAGCGGTACAGAGGCATTCGCAATCGCCCCCACGATCGCAACCACATGAGTCGTGCACACATCTTTCGTAGTATTTAACTGGATCGACCATTTGGTGACATGCTTCAAAAAGATCTGACTGTATAAGATGACAAGCTCTTTGGGCCCACGGTAATCTTTCAGGATTGACATCGCATGGCTTCATTAATGTTGATTCAAGCGTTCGGGGACACTGGGTTGAAACACGCCAGGAGTCGGCGAATTGATTGATCTGACCCTCAATTGACCCTTGCTGTGACATTAATTCATCCGACATTATATTATTGTAGTTTCCACATAATCCTATTAAAAGTGTGTAAATATGGCATTTAAGAAAAGATTCTCAACCTTGAACTTTAGATCGATTTTCAGGTTCTATTCGGACGTAAACGCGGGTAGCACCGTCCCAAAGGATGACGAGCCCGCGTGAAACTGATGCAACGATGACGAAAACGCCAGCAGAATCGATAATTAACTCCTCGGCGACATCTCCATCGCGTCGAGATATTCCATAGCGTTTTGGAAGTTTTATTTCTGATTAAGGTCATATCAAGGATTCAGAGCGTGTGAGATCTCATTTTCTCCACCTAAAAAACCCATACCTAGGGTGTCCGCGTAGCGAACATTTGGCCATATTTTTTAAGTTTACAAAGATTTACGCTTGAAATTTTGCAGGCAGATAGATATTGCAAGTTTTCATCATATATCAAAAAGAGTTAACAAACGTTAACTTGAGACCTTACCGGCCAATTTCCTGAATTTCATGTTTCAGCATGACTCATTTCTGAAGTTAAATATGCTTTTTGTTCTA
>SCLD01090637.1:0-35840 GCA_004367895.1 Oikopleura longicauda | reverse complement strand
GAAATTGATCGATAAAAGACGATTGTTTTCCGACAATATCTGATATTTCATGTCGTCAGCAAGATCGCCGAAGAAAAAAATGTATAGGAAAGGTAAAAGCTATTTATGTACCACAGACAAAAGTGAGCCATTCCGAATGGCCAACTCGGGTAGTGATTTGGAAATTTTATGGCACCTACTGCACCTGCAATAAGTTGTGCTACATGGAGAATCAAAATATTTACAGAGTGATACCGAATACCCTCTCGCACCAGGTTAAATCGACGGGAGATAATTTATCCTTCTAAAAACAATTTAAGGTCACGTTGGGAGATACTGTACCCTTAGCTTTTTGACTCGGCCAGTAAGATACTCAAGGCGTAAATGGTTAATTATCAGAGGCAAACTGACCAATCAGTGTCAAGAAATACAGAGGACTCACTGGTCGGACTGGTCTCAATGGTCTCACTGTGACTGTAATAAATTTGTACAAATGAGGACTTCGACATGTACGGTGGTACGTATAATAATATCCAACGTATTCCGTATTTGACCCACCACTCTATTCACTCTGAAGGTTTTCTATTTAAAATGACGTTCAGGGAACTGAGGGTATCATCGGGTTAACAGTTGAAAGTTGTGAGAATGGCATCAAAAATCAAACCAAATCATGCAAATGTGAACCACCTCCACCACCAGTAGTGCCACCAGTCGGACTTCTTGTTGAGCTGGCAGTTCCTACCAAGGGTAAGATTTCTGTATTCTGATCTTGTAGTCTCATCAACAGAATTATTTTTAGATGGAGTCAACTTGCCAGAAGATGCTGTCAATGTGAATGAACAAAATTGCAAGTGCCAAGAAAATGTATCGCACCTTATCAAAAAAATTGCAATGCAAAATTCGCAATTGTCCAAATTAGATCAATTGATTTCCGTTTTGGAAAAACGCAAATTCTAATAAAATTTTACTTTTCGCTCACTATTATAATTTCATCAACTAAAGTGGTATCACTCTTGAGAATGATGAAATCGTCCGAATTCCGCGTGTGTTCGCTCAATGTCATCTCATCATTCTAAGGAGTGATACCACTTTAGTCTGTGGATATTTGATTGTCACTGTTCTGGAAGAGAGCTCACAGATATTTGAAATAAATCGTGAGCTACAAAAAATATTAAAGCATTTGAGTTGCTTTTGACAATGGCTTGAGGCAATGAATGCGCCGATTATAAGAATTTAGAGATTTTTGTTGACTCAGAAAATTCAAAATACGTCGAGCAGAAAATAATCAAACGGATTTCAAGCACAGAGAAGGTTTTTTTCATTCATGCTTATTTCCGGCAAAAACGCGATTTTAACTAAGTAAATGGGCGGCTCATTAGGAGCCAGTTGAGCTTACAATTATTGAGAAACAGCCTTCTCGCTGTCCACTATCAACAGGGTCCGTTGATCATACTGCTAATTCCAATGATGAGACTTTGTTTTAGTTATGACAACGATGACACACTGAAGTAGAAAATTCTTGAGGTCAAGATTCTCGAAAAATTCCTCAGATTCTTTCATTGGTCATTGATGAAAATATCCATGGGTGGAGTCGAATGAATGTTTTATAAAATCACCTTGCACTTTGATAGGCAAATTGGGAATTCATGACGTCACTATTGCAAACAGTACTCTCTTATTCATGATTACATCATTTTTGTTTAAGTACTGTCGTATTGGTAGAAATAACTGTGACAGTGATATTTAATCAGTGCTACCGAAAATGATATATTTTGTAAAAAATGGAACAATGAACCCAAATGATTCAGTCTTGATCTGGGACATTTGGGACCGTCGGGAACATTTCAGATTTTTATTTCATCCGACTTAATTTTGGACCTCTGACAAATGCTAGTCCATGAGAAGAGGAATTTATAACGGCCTTGCCTACACTACTTCTCATTCATACAAAGTCCTTGAGATTTTGTTAATGACCTTTAACGGACCATCAATGACCATAAAAGACCATAACGAGCCCTTAACGACTCTGGATTACAGGTTGTTTGCTTTTTAACAATCCCTCTCTAATTCGTCTGAAAATTTCCGCGACTTACTATGGTATTTGTTCATTTCATTTGGATTAGTAATTGTTACAAATCAGTGGTTGATTATGCGTAAAGGCGCCGTAAAAATGTGACAGTCTAGAGGGCTTAATGAATCATTCGGTTATGACGAACTAATGAAGTTCCGAGAAGTACATAAATATCAAATTAATTTACAAATGACGTAAAAACTGCTGATTTAGTACATCTCCCGAATTTTATCCCATGTTCGACAAGGTGGCAAGCTGTGATAAAAATGATCAATCTGCATTCGATCATTCTATATAGTAATCATTCGTTCTCGATATAATTCTGCTTACGAACAGATTCAAGATCAATTCATCTGATTCGAATTTTGACTGGGATCAATAATCCCTGCACCATAAAAATAGTACATCTAGTCACATTCATATTTAGAATCTTTGTCGCTTTTACGTTATCCGGGATAACTTATCCCATTGCATGTCTGATATTCTAGAAATTGTTCCTAGTCATTTATCAGATGACTGGATTCAAATCTGGTAAGATAGGACTTAAGTTTTTAGTCGTTACTTTTAACATCCCGTGATGCTGATTTCTTATCATGTGTCATGATTCATGAGCCACAATATAAATTACATAAGACAAGCATTTGTAAATTATTAAAATTAATTTCATTAAAAATATTTTTTAAATTAAATTAATAAAATAAAGAAAAATAATTTAAGTTTTTATTTGGAGCGTCGTTATTAAAAGATATCGTATTCCGAGATTGAAAAGAATCAGACTTCTATAATTGGTGAGTTCAAGAGATGAATTCTTGAGATGACTTCCCCGCCAGCTCATTTCAATCACAGATAAAAAGGTTGTGTTCTATTTTGAAAAATTATTATTATTATTATGTTGTGTTTGTTGCCATTGTTGTTCAGCTTGAATTAAACTAGTTAATGAAATCATGAAAAATTGAAAATACAGCGTATTGAATAGAATTTTCGAGAGATTTTCGAGAAATAAACATAAAAAATCATAGCAAAGGAAACAATTGGTTACAAAAGTTCAAAAAGAACAAAAGAGATTGTTTGATATTTTAAATTTATTACAAAAGATTTGAAATATTTTCGGTTTTGAAAAGTTTAAACTTTTCCAACAGCGATTTTAACCGTTTAGTTCATCACGTGTTTTCTTGGAGAAGGAAACCACGATGTGTTAGCTACGGATATCGTTGAAATCATGGGGTTTATTAGTCTGGCGCAAGATATAAATATCGTCTGATTTAAGTTGGATCCAGCTTTATGGTTCATTATTGACCTTGACTCTATGAAAACCTAAGGCCATGTGACATGGCCCATGTCTTAATTTGGCTGCCAACTGATCACATGGTAATCATTGGAGTCAAATTGTAAATTGAAGACAAGAAAATTTATGTTTTTTTTAAATCATTATGACATTAACATTTAATCGTTCACAAGGATAATTTTTTTTACGCTTTTGTTTACCAAAACAGCAACACATTAATGGATCTTATATGTGAAAATGCGAAAAATAGTTGCATATTCATTTACTATTTGGTGAATGATGGTCGTTATGAGTAATCAAGAGATATTTAAACTGCACCTTAAATAAACTGCTTGGCGCGCCCTCATTACAAATTATATTAAGAGAGAAAATTTACGATAGTCAACCACAAATTCTAACAAGTCAAAAAATTGAATTGAGGACAAAACACGGTAAAAGACATTGGTCAAATACTGGTTCAATTCTTATACTGTGATCGAAACTAAAGAATAAAAGAAAACGAAAATGAAAGTAATCTGTGCTGGATTTCAAAAGACGGGAACAAAATCCCTGAGTCGAGCTCTCGAAATGCTCGGTTATAAAGGTAAGCAATTTTAATAACTTCGTTTTGTCAATTCCCACCTTGAATTGCGATCATACGGCATGACTCCATTTCAAGACTAAACTTTCTGCTCCATTCACAGTCTAAAAGCACTTGTAAGTTGGAAATTATAATTAACAGCCTGTAAGCCTTCGAGTTCAAATTGAACTCATTATGTGAACTGCTGGGCCTCATTTAACATTAGTAACATAAGAAGTAACTTAAAGCCACAATGATGTTAAAACAATAGATTTAATGCGGCATCAAGCTCTATTGAGTTAAAGTGACTCAAGTTCATATTCTGCATGTTACAGTTTTAAATCACTTATGATGAATATCAAATATAAATTACACTTTTTTCTAATTTTCTCATATAATATAAGTCATATCTTTTTTGTCTGATATAAGTTATATCATATAACTAATATGAACGCTTAACTGCTACACGATCAAGTAATCTAATCGTGGTCTAATATAGGTCATATTATTATAATCTCAAGACTAGAAAATCAAACATGACATTACCGTAATAGTAAAAATATTTATTTTATAGCTGATCATATTTGCAGAACGCCTGCCTTTACAGTCTAAGTACTGCATTAATTCCATCGGAATGGCTCTTATGTAGATCTTCTTTAGACTATATATTAAAGTCTTTACTTATAGAAACATTTGAATTAGTTGGAGCTTGATCAAATAGAGATGCTTAATAAACATGACCTCAAAAAGCATATCCAGCCAAATTGTTTTTTTAGTTAATAATAATAGTGGCGACTGACAGTTAGTCACTACTATTTAATCAATTTCTTAGACCTTGGCTGTCAAAAAACACCGTTGCGTTGAACTGTTAACTCAACAGTCTTCAGGCATATCTTGAAAATTCTCATCTGGACTCTATTATGATATAGAGTCTTTGCTGGGGATGTTAACTTAACATGCTAAGAAAGGCATGGTATTAAACAATTTATGATCACATGCTGTCAAAAATTTTTCGCGTTAAAACACTTAAGTCAAAGTCTTTAGAAATGACCTTAGAAGTGCCATGATCCGATTCAATTAACTTGGATGACCTCAAATTACCCGTTGGTTTTAGTTTACGACGCTGCCGAAACCTATGTTTATATGCGCCAAACTTGGATTGATTTCTTTGCTGGTAAAATAACCATTGAGCATGTATGTGAAGAATATGATAAAGCTGGAGTCGATGTTATTGTTGACGGCCCTGGAAATTATTTTTGGAGAGAAATGGCTGAATACTGGCCAAAAGCAAAGATTATTCTCACTGTTAGAGATAACGAGGACAAGGTGAGTTTCATGAGTATGATCATTTAATTTTTCGCCCAAATTATTTCACTTAAATTCATGCTCAAAATGATGACTTTTTTCAGTGGTACGAAAGTATGCTTCAATTCTATCGTGGAACAATCAAGTGGGTTGGTCGCCTTGCATATCTTGGGAAACTTAGTCCGTACGGATATGCAACTGAAGTTGGATTAACCATACCATACCATCGACTAATGTTTGGAAATTCTAACTTTCATCCTTTTGTTCAAGATTTCGACAACATTAATAATCCTGAAACCTATAAGTAAGTTAAGACTCCAAGTGTGAAACTCGTCCCAGAATTTAATTTAAAAAACATTTTCTAACTTCAATTTCAGGAGAAAATACCGCGAGCATAACATCATTGTACAGGCAACAGCACCACAAGACCGATTATTGGTTTTGAATGTCAAAGAAGGATGGGAACCAGTTTGTAAGCTACTCGGCCAAGCTATTCCGAATTGTGGATTCCCATTTAGAAATAAAGGGGGTAAAAATGGTCAAACAGAAGAATTTCTAGATGAACTTATGGAATCGCACATACGAAGGTGTAAAATAGAAGTCGCAAGTGCCATTTTAATCATTTTTGCTATTCCAGTACTGCTCGCTTATTTATTCCGACCTAATATTGATATTCTTTTCAAATAAATATATTGAAAACACTTATATTCGAACAATATAATAAGATTATGGTCGTTCACTGGATAGTCCCGTTCTATTTTAAATACAAGGCTTATGAAGCGAAGAATTGACCTGATGTTACCAATCGGATATGAATTTTGCTCTGAGCTCACGTTTGGTGATGACGAAAAATCGTTTACGTATATCCCATCTATGTGATGTATATGTATAAATACATATATATGTTTTCCAGATGGATAGCCACTATTAGATTACACCAAAAAGTAAAAATAAATGTCCCAGTTTATTGAAATGGCCGAAAATATTTCTTCAAGACTTTCAGAGAATTCGAATTCCAGAGTAAGCCCAGTCGAACCAGTGACCTTGCATTTACCGGGATCACAGAATAGTTTACATCCTGCAGCTCGTCCGTTGAATCAGCTACAAGTTCAGTTATCAAGGCAGACTGTGGGTGCAGTTGGACAGGAAATGGTGCAACAATCGGCCCGATTAAGAATAAGAAATTTTACCAGATCTATAGTGAGTTTTGGGTCGGAAATTTATTTGAAAATGAATGGGAACGGTCATAATCTTTGACAGTCAAATCGCTTTAAAGTTTGAATTATGCAGTTCACCCAAATTGTCCAAGTCCGGGCCTATGCCATAGGCCCTATGGCTGAGAATGGATGGGACTGCTGAACAAGGTTATTTTCACATTTCTATTTCAGACTTTGGGAACGGTCATTCTGAGTTTAGTTCTTGCTAGTATCATTGCAATAATTATCGTTGTCATCTTGACGCTCATAAATGCAAATCACTACCACGGAGTACCTGGTTAGTTAATGCATGAAATTAATTTTGAAAATAATTTTTGGACGATTTATGTTACATAAATCATGTACGACATTTGATTATTTTTTTTATCTTTTCTCAGAGTCACAATCATCGATCAACCAGAAGGTGATGCACATTCACAAAGATCCGGTCCATGTTGAAGTTATAGCGATTTCACCCGAAGAGATCGGTAGTATAGTCATAAACAATATAACAAGCAGATCCGAAGGCGGAAGTTTGACATCCAATGATTTAAACGAGTTAATATCAACGAATCATACTCACGATGGTTCCAATGAAACGATACGTCTAGTGTACGGAACAAATGTCACATACACAATATCAAAGACAGCTGTTTAACTTGGCGTTTAATAAATAATATTTCAATTCAGATTATAATAAAGACAGTTTGATAAAAAAGTTTGCAAAATCGAATCTGTGATTTTAAGAAGGATAAACTTGTTGAACAGAAAAACCATCATGTGTCATTGACACATTTCCCTTTATTTTCTAGCCTACATAGTTTTTCTATTCACAGGCCTACCGGAGATGATTTGGTATGACTCGGCAAAAGGATAAGAGTTGCACAATGAACGGATTGCAGTTTGGCTGAAGGAGTAGACAATATTTGGGACTACGTTACCCCCAAGTCATTATCATAATTGATGAAAGCGATGTCGATCATTTTGAGCAAAATTGAGTTCAGGTCTACCAACTGATAATAAATTTATGTTCAGATTCAAGTCGAATTCGATGGTCCAGCTTCCAAATATGTATTGTTTGTTGAAAAAGTGGTGAAAGTTGTGATGGTAGTAAAAGCTGTGGTTACATTTAAATTATCTAACTCAGCTTGAACTCGGAAAGGATGGTCTGATAAGTCTGAGAAATTATTCGGATTTGGGAGACCATGATGACCATTTTTTGATTTTTGTGGAACATCTGCTAAAAAAGGTTTGATTCTCTATCAATTGAAAATAGCTACAATCAATTATTCCTTACCTTGGACTTTCGGAAGGGCTTTTGAGTTAATAAGGGTGAAAATAATTATAATGACAATAGCAATGATACAAGTTATGACAAGAATCATTATTACTGTCCCAAGCGTCTGAATATACATAATTACGGTAAATTATTTATCCAACTGTTCTAATACTTTGTAGAACATAATCTCCTTTACATGGATATATAAAATAGTGATTTCCCATCTGGTCTCGTGCGTTCTGAAGCCAATTTTCTCTAACATAACTACAGCACACTTCATGAATCATGAAACCCATCTGTGAAAAAACCAGAACTTACGATAGAACGTGAAAAATGTCTAACCCTTCGCTGAGAGGTCTCTTCAACCACTTGTGTCGCCTCGTTCACCGCCCTCATTTCAATCATTATAGGTTTATCAGATTTTTGGTAGTAGAAAAAAGACAATTTGAAATAGAAATGGCAGTTCAATGATATTATACAGCTTGAAAATAGAACGCGGCGAAAATTGAACACGAGAACTACCCAACTATGAACCAATTGACTTATATATACTTACTACATATGAATTCAATTATCAACGTGGGTGGCATTTAATTAAAAAAATCACTAAGTAGATAAATTAAATCCTTTTTTATAACGTTATAGGTTGTTCAATCTTGAAAATGTATTATTTCGTGTTGCATATTGATCATGAATCATGATTCATGATTCATGAATGACCAGAAGAAGTTTGATTTTCGCACTTATTCATTCCACTTTTCATAGTCATTTGTCTTGCTGAACAAATTATTTCATTCAAGGTCATAAATTCTGAGAAAATGAAATACTTGAAAGTTGTTATCTTGGGCGAGGGTTGCGCAGAGAATGAGATTTTCAATCATTGATCAAGGAGTGGGTCAGATGCGATGTACAACATAGTTTAAGTTTATAAAACTGTCAATATTGATTATCACGATGCATCACGAAATGTTACGGTTTGCTAGACTTTTTTAGACTTTTTTAGACCCAACTTTTCTAAATGTTTAAAAATCTGAATAAAAGGCAAGACTAGTCTATGCGTTAGATATGCTCACAATACATTTGAACCAAATCACTTGTCAACTATTCAAGCGGCGTTGATAACGAAAAAAATAAAAGTTCGGAGTGGCGAAAATGTGATGGTTGATTTTTGTGATACCGCTGGACAAAAAAGATTTCATTCTATCGGAAGTATTTATTATAAAAAAGCTGATGCTGCTATAGTTGTCTTTGATAGAACTGATTCGAAATCATTACAGGATGATTTCCTCATTCATTTTAACGATTGTGGAGACCACACAAGACATAACAACAAAATATTTGTGAAAATCTGATTAAGAGAGCCATTGACTGGATTTTGGAACTGCGAAAGTCATTGGAATCTTCATTTCCAATTATTCTGGTGGGAAATAAATCAGACCTTAAACAAAAAGTGAATTTTCAATCTCACGAAATCATAACTTCTTATCATGAAACCTCAGCCAAGCTCAATACAGGGATTAGGAATGTCATAAATGCCGGGCTTTTAGTCGGGAAATATGATTTGAATAAAAAATTTACAGATTTGGTTACTTATATTTAGCATCGGTTTAACTAATACCGTATAGAAATACCGTTATAGAAATAGTTCAACTCAGTCATGACCAAAAAACAAGTTTTAGAAAAACGGTAATAGATGATGACCTTTTAAAGTGAGATGTTCTCCGCCGCCGTTGAATGTGCCTTCATCTATAATTTAGACAAGACCAGGAAAAACTCCGAAATAAACTCAAATAGGTTCAATCATCAATTTGTTGAAGATAATCCAAACTATTATAATATTCAAGGCACCAAGTTCAAACCTATTCAAACAATGGAAATGAACTGTTCATAGCTTATGATCCATGCAGCATATATTATGCTAGACAAAGGGCATGATCAAAACTTCCAGATCGCCCTTACTAGTGACAATAGGTCAGGACTCGACTTTTAAGCGTGCGAAAAAAGAGTCACTGTAGCCTGACTAAAGTGTCAATTCACATTTAAGTACGAGTGGAACACTTTTTTACCGTAAGTGCGTTTTCAAGCCCATCATATCAAAATCATGACATTTTGAAACATTAAATTAAGAAAATATTAAAATGAAACAGGTTGAGAACTTCTCTAAGTTAACGAAAATGTCACTTGCTGTGTCTTACTGTGAAACAAAAACATTTTTCTGTGAATAATGTTATTCAATAAACGATGAGTGATTCAGGGGACGCCTGATTTTCAATTGTTTGAATTTATTGAATTATTCGCTTGGACAGTCTGCTGCTGATTTTGTATTGACCAATGTTGTCCCTGTTCATCAATTTGATTTTGACACTTCAATTTTAGGTTTTCAATTTAAATTCTGATTGGTTCTTTGATTTGATTGGCTGGAAGTCAAATCTTTTCCCATCTTCAATCTGATTGGTGAAAAGAAAACCTAACCTGACTTGGCGGCGGTGAATATTGTCGGCCATATTTGATCTTAAGTTTTATTAGTATTGTCCCATATTTAATCATTCCTGAACGAACCTTTATAATAAAAGCAGCTATAATCACAATAATAAATATACAGAGAGAAGATATGAATAAAATGGCAATAAGTGGCAGTGAGTATTGGCATTGGGAGCCGAAAGTTATCGACGAATCAGCTCCGAGGCAGAGGCATCGAGCTGGAACATTCTCTGATTGGTGGAGGCACCGGGCGGAATTTGAACAAAAATCTTTCTTATCAACGGATATATCAATTCGAAGGTTCAGAATATTTACGAATGAAACAACTTACAGAAATTTGACGTTTCGAAAGCGTTAGGTATATCCGTTCCGTTTTGCAAGGAGATACGCATTGAGGTTTGAAATCATTTAAGTCTTCTATACATGTGGTGTGAATTCCCAAAACGCAAAAAGAATTTGAACAGAGCTCTTCTCCCTTTATACTTACTATATATCCATCATAATCTGATAGACTTAAACTTCGAAGTTTCTCCAAAACTGTTATCTGAATATTCATGATTTATGATGAGGCTGTATTAAAAAGGTCTTAGCTGGTGTCAAAATTGGGAACTTATTTTCGCTTGGTTCGCGGGCCGTTCGGTCTGGCTTTTTGTTGTTTTTATTGGTCCTCGGCCAGGACTCATGGCGCGGTGGGTTCTTAGAATCAAGAAAAATATCTAGTTCTGATGTGGTGCGGCCCTGAAATTTCAAGGTTCTAAAATTGATGATGTTGGTGCCAGACCAGACCGAGAAACGGACCGAGGACCGCACTGCCCGACCGGTCCTTTCATGTGCGTTGATCCCTGATCTCTGCTGAAAGTTTCTTAGATCGATAAGGGAAAAGTCGTAAAAAGGTTGAACCTTGTATATTCTATGCAGTATATTATTGACTAAATTCATCATTTTAAAGGGGATAAAAGGTCTGCAACTAATCAGTGGTGATCAATAATCTTTCTTGACTAAAATTAATTTCTCAAAATCCTGAAGATTGAATTTCAGAGCTTCAATTCCTTCGAGCTTTACTAAATAAGCTCAATATTTGATTAATTCATCAAAATTAAATCATTTTGACATGTAAAATTTACAGTAGTTTTTGCTGAAAAAAATCAAAATGACGCCATAAAAATCTACAACTTCGTTCGAATAGGTGGAACTATTTTTTGTACCAAAAATGTTCAAAATCTTTGAAAACCCAAAATTCGTTCGTTATGTTATGTTTGAAATTTTTAACTTATGTGCAGGTGAATCTCTATCTTCAAACGTAACCCCTTCTTGTTCAAACTCAATAATCACTACCGTTGGAAGATCTTAAATTAGAGAAATTTTTGTTTGAACAGAGAGGGGGTTACGTTTGAAGATGGAGATTGATCCGTGATATACCGGTAACTTATGTTTGATTATTATTTCAAATCTTACAAATAGACATTTGTCGTACCTTGTTGTCATTGGATGAATACAGCCTATCCCATTGAAAACCAACACGCAAATTAAATAATGAAGCAGATCCACTCGACAAAAGTTCCATCTGAAATAGAAAATAGAAAATATTATTTTCTAAATATTTTTTTCCTTCAATTTTTAATTCGATTTTAACTCAAATATGCGACCGGCTTAAAATCGATCAAACTCGAATTCTGCATCGAGTTAATTTTTTAATATCAATTAAGTAAAGTTTAAACATATTATTTCCCTTGTCTACATCTGTTACGTAATACCATCAGCTGGTTAACAGTTATGTTACCAAGCGAACATTTTCGGGGCGGACGTCCCCATCTTACTGAAATTGTTTATCTATCAGTTGGATTCAAACTGGTCAGTTTACTTACCGGTCATACACTGTTTCATTGTTTAGAATACTCGATGATTCATAATAAATGACTCATATTATATGCATCCAAATGTGGATTGGATTGAAAGTTCCAAAACGAGCTTAAATGAATCATATAGCATGATGTACCGGGTTTTAAATTTGAGACAAATTGCGGTTTGTTCTCCTTGTTCAAAATCCGTTTTGTGGAACATATCGAGCCGACCGGTATTTGATTATTGATTTGAAATTGGAAAGCTGAAGTGAGACTTCATTCTAGAATAACATGCACTTGGAACCGATTCAAATTGATTAAAAACATTCAATTTTATAAAATTCCAAAATGCTCAGAAAGCTCATCCTAAAAATATCAATCAGTCACACATACAAAAAGCATCAAAAATTTGTTTTTCGACAGAGGTGACTATTCAGTGAAAATTTAGACTGCCAAGAAGTTTCGAGGTTGAAAAATTTCGATGAACAAAAAGCCAAAAAAGCAATGAAATGTGACTAAAAATTGAAAAGTTTTGATGGTCACTCGGGATTCTGATTCTTAAATGATCTTGAATATTATCGATTTTGTAAAATAATTGTCCTTCGACAACTATCGATTTTCTTTGATCTATCACCAAATTCAATTACTGACAATGTTGTTCAAATGCATCTTTTTCGTGAAACCTTGTCATACATTTCTTTAAACAGTAGCGCCTATATTATATGATATATTATATCTGTAACTTACAGACTGTAACTATTAAGATATACTAAAGAATATGCTCAATAATGGTTGGTTTCAAACTTTATTCCGAGAAAAAGTAATATTTTTGAATTTGGACAATCCGACTGAATATTCTTAATAAATTATTAATAATAAGCATCGAAAATAAACCAACGAAAAATTTACTTTTTCTTGGAATAAAGTCTGAAATCAACCAATATTCGGTCATCATGCCACCTTTCATGGGTTATTTGACATATAATTCATATATTCTTCAGGTCATGAATGAACTATCATGGCCGGTAAAAAATGGTTTCTGCTTGACCGCACGGGTTATCAGTTTGAACCACCTTCAGTAAACATTCTTGTAATGAAATATAAATGAGCACAGCTCACTACTTTATTTCACAGTGTAAATGGAAATGTTTAGGACATGTCTAAACTTTAGACTCTAAAAGTAAAGTTTGAAAATTAACAGTATATGGCACGATACTTGGTAGTTCGTACAATACTGTGGGACCGGTTCCTGAGAATTCCAAAATGCTTAAAATGAGGATTCAATGATATTGAGTCATTAGAAGTCGGTAAAACACATGTACTTATATGTACTTCTCTGGACAGATGTAACTCTATGTACATGAGCGGTTTTAAGAATAACTGGAATATTTTATCTTATGGACCAGAAGTTATGGTTCACAAAAGTTTTCATAATAAATATATTATATATATAAATGGACAAATTTTTTTTTTGTGCAAAAATATCGTGTGAAAATTCGGCCGATGATTGGACTTTTTTGCCATTTTAAATTACGATTTCATGCACGATTTGTTTCATGATGTCGAGTACAAATTAATTCATATGTCGGTCTGTAATGTATTGTTGGAATTTGCATTGTAAGATGACTGCAACTATTTCTATTCGATAAGTTTAAAAATCTGAGCTGATAATCTTATTAGGTGATTAGTGACAAGTTTCTGAAATGTCCGATATACGGGATTTCTAAGAATAAGAATATGGCCTTCCGTACTAGACGAACTAGTCTAGTCATTTCATAATCTATCATATATTGGGACATAATATATCTGACGGAATAAAATATCATATTCTGCTCATAAAGGGGAGAAAGAGGAGAACGACTCTCCAAATAAGCATTACAGAGAATATGATATTTTATTCCCTTACATATGAATCATATGATATGATTCATGTAAATGAGTGATTTTGTTGAAAGCTCTTTACGCGAAAAAACAAAGCAATAGTCAAGGTTCGAACCATCGACCAGTCAATTACAAGATCCTTTCAGAATTGGAAATGTGTTTCGATTTAAAAATTAATTGAATAAACTCATTCATCGATTTACTTCGGATGTTAAACCATTTTTGGCCCCAGTTTTTTTAGAATATTCACAATTCATGAACATTCTTGAATATCATAAATTTTTAGTTCGATATCATTTCATTTACTAGTATATCATCATCTTTCTATGATATTATACCGCATATTTTTTTGTTCAAAGTCTGATCGATAAAAAGCATGGTACTATTCAATATTAGTGTTCCGCAGTTTCGTATCGGACTATATTGCGCACTTGGAAATAATTCCGAACATATGGATTGTCTACTTTTTTATGTTAAAGTGGGGTTCGTCCTGACTTTGTCCGAATCAGTCGACAAAAATAGTAAGAATAGAGCGCTCACGCCCACGCACGCTGAGACAGAGCCACCACAAACCCCACTTTACTATTGACACTCTAGCTTTGAATTATCGAACTGAAAATTGAAAAGTCAAATGAAGGTCATTCAGACTTCTGACTCATGACTTCTGACCTTTGCGACGCTTACCTGAGGAAGTCCATAACCAAGCGAGGAATATCGTCGTTTTGCCGCTGCTTCGACTTTTCTCCTTGATTCCCGGTCGTTTTTAATTTTCAATTTAAGTTCAAGATTATAATATTTTAATCGATTTGGTGGTTTTACTTCTGCTGGTAAATCGGGTACTTCTGCCGGTTCTTTCGTCTCTCACTGACTTCCGAATACTTTTTTCCTAGATGCCGTCCGCAGAAATCAATAATGACCCCGAAGGAATAATTTCTGACCGAAAATGCGGCCACGAAAGAACCCTGACCTGTAACCTCAGACTTGATTAGTTCAAATAGCAGTGTAAAGCATATAAAGTTAGGTTTCATTTATAAGCATAATACCAAAAAATGCACGATTTTCAATTTTAGCCAGATAACGGCTTACTGCGTTCTCCTAATTCCACCATGAATTGACCGATTTTTTGTAATTTTTGCTTTCCACTCCAGAATTTCAAAATCTTGCGATATTCTCTTTCAAAATTTTTGACGAAAATAGTCAATTTCGAGTCTTTTTTTGTTGAGTTGACGGACTGAAATAGTGATTAGCCCAAAATAGGATTAGCTGGTTTGGCTTTATTCAAATTGATTTACTTGGTTGAGGTAGAGATAGGTTTTTGGAGGAGAGAATAAGCTTTCTCTAGATAACTCTCAAGGCATTGGTCATCAGATATATGCAGAGAGCTTTAATTCTGCCTCGGGCTGAAATGCCGTCTCCGAGACTTAATGCAAAGTGACCGCTAGTGCCACCCCTATAAGACCTTTTGGAAATTGGACCCCTTCAAAAGTCTTTGGTTGTGGTAAACCCATAAAACCCATCAAATGTTTCCGATATCACAAAACCTTTAATTAAATCGTGATATATTAATTCCTTTGTAAAACCACATCTTATGATTAAAGATCCATACGGAGAATATCAAGCATTATACTTAGAACTCTAAAGCCATATAAAAGCAATATTTTATAAGTGATAATTTATAACCCATATATACAAGATTTTGGTTTTTGACGAATTAATCCACTCTGTCAACACTATAGTCTATAGACTACAATATAGTCTTCACTATACACTTAAGTCTATAGACTATAGACTATAGTGCACTAGGATGATCTGAGTAGGAAGCCGCGACCATCAAAATGATATAACTCGATTTTTTGAGATTTTTGTGATTCATCTGCTTGAGTACTTCCGATTCGGTCAAAAATGGCCGGCAGTACCGTCAAATATCCAAAAATGACTCCTGTCAACTTTAACTAAGGATTACAAGAAATGTTACGAGATTTTACGATCAAAATCGTAATTTTTCTGGATTTTGATTTTTTATAGACTACATAACGAATTGCCTAATGTAACACTATGAGTTAGTGCTTCTCTGCATATTTAGAAGTTGCACTTTTCGACATTGGACACGCTAGTTACAACTTTACAGTTTTCAAAGTGCTCGACCTCACAAAAAAGATCACTTCTGAATCAGAAGTTCTGATGTGGCATGGTTTTTCAGTTGAAAATAAAAGGTATTGTGACAGAACAATACGGTTAAAAGAACAATACGGTTAGGAAAGAACGGTTAAACCAGCATGAAACCTTACATCTTTCTCGGTTAAGTGACTTCTACCCGTACGGTAATTTTTCTAAGAAAGATCGACATGATTCATGAATAATATAATTTATATGCCTCATATAAAACTTAATGAATTGAATTTAAAGGTCAAGCGACTGTTCTCACTATGCCAAAAGTATGATTTCTTAAGAATTATTCACAGTCCATGCACATGAAAATTAAACAATTATTCTGTATCTGATATATTTGAATGATATTTGAGTCATATTATATGAATCATATTATATGACCCCTTGGATACTGGTAGTAGGATGTATTCTTTGTGGATCAAAATTTATGTTTGATCCACGTGAAAGTTCAAAAGTGAATGATAGACGATGAGAAACGGTAGCGTAAATAGATAATCTATTTGTATAACTGTATGTCAGATCTTCTGAATCAGGTCCAATAAAGCAAATAAATAAGTACTCTTAACTGATGAGTATATCAGAAAAACTTTTGTATTTCCTTCAAAATGAGAATATTTCTATTATCTGGTAAATCTTCCTTTTTTAAGACTTCAAAAGAGAGAAATCCTTGGAAGCAAACTTAACAGTATTTAGGGTTATTTATTGCAGGACAATCACTACCACTCGTTACCACCAATAATCAAAATGGAGAAATTCAATTCAAGAAAATACCATTTGATGAAACTAGTCCTGGTTCACGAAAACCAAATAACAGAGAACGAATAATACAGGGTCAAATGGGGCCACACAGGTCAATTTATAAGGGTCAAACGGTTATAATATGTAGCATATGTGACATATGATATGTCACTTCAAAAAAAATGAGAAATATTTTAGAGGGATCTGGTCAAATATTGACCACATGTATCGAGAAGTTCTTGGAATGAACACTGATCAAGTGATAGTCTTCCGGGATGGAGAATTGTAAGTTCCATTATTAATCTGAAAAGCCATTTTTCAAAATTGTAACTTTTATTTTGTCATCTATTGGTTATCTTTAAGTCGACCGGTTGGTAATGTGAAGATGAATGTTGTCTGGGGTAAGCCAACAACCGAAATGAAAATGAAAGCACTTGTTGCAAAACAAAGAAACGCACTTATGACTTTTCCTAAGGATTCTCCAATGGAATCAAATCACAATGAATAAAGTATTTTTATATAACAATTAATATCAATTTAAGCAGTAATTGAGTAAGCAAGATTTCGAATTCACCAACCGGTGGAAAAATTAATCGGTACATAGAGGGAGTCATACATTAGAGTGGAACACCCGATCTTGAACTCGCAAAAATTAGTGCCCGGTCTAGAACTTTGGCACATCAGAGTTGAACAATTTCATTAGATTTTGTATGAAAGTGTTCCACTTTGATGTGTGCAAGTTCAAGATCGGGCGTTCCACTCTAATGTGTCACCCCCCATATTCAAGTTTATGAAAGCATATATAATATATGATATATTAAAGTGAATTAAAGTTCAGAAAATTTATTATCAATGTTGATAAGTCGGTCTTCGCACTTTTGAATACAATCATCATTTTCCATATTGCAAATAAGATTACAATTAAGCTAAAAAAATAAGAATAGTCAATTCTGAATAGAATTTTCTAGAGACCGGACCCGGCTAGGATCAAAAAGGTTATTCTTTTGAATATCAGCCACGGGAAAACAATACCTTTCCGATGTATTTGGCACAAGTTCTTTCCCGTTGCATAAATGAAGATGGTTCTTCAAAAATATATCTATCTTGAGCACCTTCTTGCTTATCTTGAATTGCCAATTGTCGGATTCGCTCCTTCATATCCTGGACTAACGGATTTTCCCTTAAACTCTCGTAAGTTTCCAAGTGAACCGAATTCATAATATAAAAAGGCTCTTACTGTCCGTCTTGCTTATCTTGCCAGCTTCTCCGTAAATGAAAAACGTTTGGACATGTTTGTCTTTTGACTTTTTTGATTTTTGCTGCCAAATCGCCACGACCGTCAAAACAAAATGAATCTTTACATTTGAAATCAGCGAAATGGTTATTATCTACCTTCAGGTTATCCTAAAAAACACATGTGACTCACATCTATCTAAAAATTATATATGAACTCACGTTATACTTTTCTTCGCGATTGGCTTCATTCCAACATCCGACCAGATTGAGATATTCAAGATATGTTTCATAGTCACCAATACTGTGATCTGTGTCATCATTGGTCTGCTCGTCGTGAAGCCCGACTACAAGGATGGTGGCTCTCGTGCAATATTCAACCGCATAAAGAGCAGAAATAAGTTCGTAGTCGAGATTTACTTGACAGTTTGCAAATTGGTGCTGTATGAATCATACAGTATGATCCGCATAGTATGAATAATACATTATTATGATCCCTCAGTGGACCAAGCGAACATTAGATCCAGAATGTAATTTTGATAATCGTTAGTTCTTAGTTCACGTTTAGTCACGACAAAACAAAACTTCGGCACTAGAAATTCCAGTCTGGAATCCCTAATAATACGCTAAAGTGGAGTTCGTGGTGACTCTGTCCCGGTGAGCAGTGGCGTGAGCAGGGGCGTGAGCAGGGGCGTGAGCAGTCACTGAGCACTCTATTTTTTCTATTTTTGTAGTACCATTTGGACAGAATCAGTACGAACACCACTTTATAATTCAAAAAGCAAGAGATCAAACCAGGACTTCGTAGCGAGCTAGGACGAGGACTGTCTCAGGAATCAGAAGTCAAATACCTTGAATAAGACAAACTAAGAAGTTGAAAACTATCCTGAACCACTGATTCTATTTGTCGTAGACATTGTGAACACAATCACTTTCTAGAAAGATAGATTTATATGAATGGATTGTGATAATGGTCATATTTAATTACTCACCCCAGTATGCTCTCTGGCCCCAGCATTTTGATGAAATATTTCATCACTTCGAAGCGCAGTGATAGCAGCATAAAAGAGGGCGTTGTACGGTGAGTAAATTCCGCCTTCATAATTCATTGCATTTATACGTTCTAACAACTCTGGTTTTTTAATATTATCAAAGAAATGAATCTTCTCGCCATAACGTTTGAAATCATTTGTTTCATACACTTCCATGGCAATTTGAGTCATATTTGGATCAAGATCTTTCCAATCTGCGATGAAATCATTGAGAAATTCCTTTTTTGGCTCAATGTTCTCTTTCATGCTATGAATTTCATAGAGGTCATAATCGTTCTCAGAATAAAAGTTGCAAATCCGACCTTTTGTGGTAGTGACATTTTTAGTGGTGGCTCCGAAAACCACTTGGTGGTAGTGACAAAATTTAGTGACAAGCCACTAAACACTTAACCACTGAATTTTAGTGGTTTCCACTAGTGGATTTGCAGCTCTGCTCAGAATAAAAAATTAAGACAATCCTTGGTTTTGTTAAAATGAAATGCATGATCGTTAATATAATTTTGTCTTGTCTCTCTTTGCACATCAACTGTGGCATTTACATCGATTCCTTCAGCAGCAAGCGACAATTTCATATAATTGTCTACATCATTACCACCATCAATCAGGAAAAGTAAATCTAGATCAATGTCCTTTTAGGGTTACATGAACATTTCCTTTATGTGAACTGAATTATCAACGTATCAGTCCTTAATCGTATTCATGTCACCTTTTCCCTGAGTTTGCATACGCTGCATGTTATTAAGTACTGTCTTTATTTTGCTCATACTCAGTTCGTTGCCATCAGAAACGGTTGAAAGTGAAGGCTCAAGAACAGCAGTTATCTTGAATTCGTAATCTTGACCGGGTATGAGCTCAGTTGGATTTAAATCTGGAGTAGTTTCAAATGCCTCTGGAACACCCTCTACATGCGGCACAATATTGACAAACCATCTCTCCACATTATTCAACGGACTAACTTGAACTGACATTGATCCATGAGTAACATTACCGATGAAGATATCAGGGGCAGGAACAGGTGTTGTAGCGAAAATCCGTCGAGAATCTGATCGTGTTTTATCGTCAAAGACTGCAGTGATCTCAAATTCGTATTCGGTTGCCGGCTCGAGGTCGTCGATGATAAAACCATTTGATTTTTGGTCTGGAAGGGACCAATTACGAGCTTGATCGACGGGAGTGAGCAAATTCAATTCATATCCAGCAACAGAATCGATTCCGGGAAAAGCGTCAAGAAACAATTCTTCCCACTCAAGTACCACTGATGTCGGTCGTATCTAAAGTTTAGATGATAACACATTAAGGTGGGTCATTTTGTACATTGATTATATCATTTATGTATAGTAGTTTAGGTACTCGTTCACGACTTTTTTGCTAGAACATTGTGGTACAGTGTGTTTTCACTAACTTCAGGTAGGCAAAGTCTTAACCGTGAAGACTTACTTCCAAAATAGAAGGAAACATTCTAGGTGGCGTGGTGAAACTCATTTCTAGTTTATTTGTTTGGCGGCGTTTCAGCCACGGTTGCGTATCTGAAGGTCCAATTTCTTCGATAATACCAAGGGTAACAGAATCGTAGGACGTGAGAGCCTTTGATTAGTTTAAGATCGTATTTACCGATAAACCGCAAAATTCAAATATTCGGAAGATAAAACAGTATTCAATTTACAGATCAGTATGTTGATCTTCCGAACTGGTCCTCGATGCGAGCCGAATGATAAATGACTGTCTTGTCATTGGACTCAAATGTGTCCTCTACTATCGCTTTTCCCTTTGCACCTTTTTCGGTTCAAACCAGGCAGCCTGACCTCCAATGACCTTAGAACCCTTTAGGGTTAAGAGAATTTTTCATAAGCCTTTGGTGCATAGATCTAATGATTGAAATGATTGAACAACTCCAATCGAATTTAGTTCTTTCATATCAAAATTAAACAAAGTTTTTCCTGTTAGACCAGAAAAAATAAGATCATCAGTTGTTCTTTTAAAGTTTTGAACATGGCAATGGCAAATATGGACAGATAAGAAACTTTCACCGTCAAAAGTCAGGGCTCAGCTTCTGGCATGCAAAATTTTAAATACTTTCCTGGATATACCGTTTATAAAAGTCCAACTTATTTCAATTTTATAATAATTTTCTGGGTCAAATAAATCGACCAAATTGTAAATCCTGTGACCATCATGAATTTGACCGGCATTTTTTCCAAACATCTGCTCAGTGACGCCACTTCTAGAGCTTGTTATAATTGCAATCGCCTTTTCAAGTGTACCAGATCCACTATTTAATAAGAATGTTTGCCAATCAAACGCAATATCGACATAGGTGTCGCCACAGTGTTCATAGATGATTCTCGGTGGTGGTGGGGCTGTTTTTATTGCTTTGTTATATGAGATTGTACCTTTTTGGTCAAATTTCATTGAAATTTTTACTTTGTAAATAGTATTTGGTTGAATGACATAGTCAAATTCATGAGTTTCTCCAATCGTAAGGCTCGCCGGATTGCAGACTTGACTTTGAAACCCTCCCAAATTACATGGGATCGTACAATCTCCATTGCACGGTGAATCATTTTTAGGAAATATTGCCATCTCATGATTACCAAGAAAATTGTCCTTTTCGTCGAATAATTCTATACTGATTAAAGTCGGAAATTCTCCATCTGAATTTTTTTCTACACCGAAATTGAGTAGTATTCTTGTTGATCGTGGCAATGAATCGACCACTAGGTGGGGCAAGTCGGTAATGGAGACAGTCGAAACTACAATACTCATCGAAAGAGTTGAAAGACCGTTTGGATAAAAACCCTCCAATGATATTCTGTAATCAGTATTTGGAAAAAGTGAGGTCATATCATAACCCAAGTCTTGAAATAGGATTTTGGTTCAGTTTTTCCTGGTATATTATTGTAGGATGATTATTAGCATGAATATTGAGATGATATATGTGACATATAATATGTCTTTTAATATCAAAATCCAAACTTGTGTTGAGAATCGCTTCTCTAAATTCATATCACATTCGGAAATTAGATCACAGACTTCTATCACATAATTTGAAACATCTTTCAGGAGTGACCATTCTACTCGGACGTTTGTACCTGTAATGGCGGAGGGAGCAAACGAATCAATCGGATCTGGACATTTAAAGTCGAATTTTGAATCATCTGAAAACGAATTTTGAGAGCAACTCAAAAACAGTTTCTTACCAAGTAGTGATCGTAGTCGAACAATTTTCTGATTTGACAATCGAATCATTTTTTCTGGTAAATTTGTCTGTCCTCTTATTCGATATTCTTCGCCTTCTTGACACCCATCGGACAAAATCAAGAGACTACTTTCATCCTTGGTAAGAATAAATCTTTCTTCAGATTCGCCAAATTCAAACCAATAAGTTTCCTGGGAATGATCAAATACCGTTTGAGAAGATAATTCAGCCCTGATATAGTCTGGATTGCCATCCAATATGCTTTTCTTATGTTTGCGAAACCGAGAAGGCAACACTGTGGTACCAAATTCGCAGTGAAAATGTCGTCGACAACAGAAATAAGTTATTTGCTTAAAAGTGAACTTTTTCAATAACTTATCATTAAATGAATTACTCTTAATTTATGAGTCATAAACGATCCTGATTATGGGTGCGCCGGGATTGAATTCGACATGAAATGAAATTGTTTTTGAGAATATTCTCGTTCCAAATATCTGATACGTTTCAACAAACGCAGTTTGTGAAGGTAATTGATCATTTTGAATGAAAATATAGCCGTCATCAGATTGTGCTTCATCAGATAGCAGTTCGTCTTGCCACGTGATCTTCGCCACTACGGTTGACTTTTGATAGTGGCCTGAAATGGGTGAATTGGCTTGGAAAGCAAGTTGAGAGGAAAAAACAGTCCCTTCTAATATATCAAATCCACTAGGTGGTGTAACAAATGAAAGCGTTTTGTTGATAGGCTGAGACATGGAAGCAAAAACCAAAGTCAAGTTCACGTCATATGCTTGATCATAGTCTAGATTTGGTATAACACAAGGTGATGTCAGACATGCAAAATCTCTACCACCATCTTTATAAAGCGTTAGAAGCTTAGATAAGTTTCAAAGTTCATGAAAGCTATAGCCTATAGGAGCCTAGTGAAGCTCAGTTTTAAAAATTGTTGAGTTAGAGCTGATAGGACCGATTTGAAAACAAGCCTGATCCAGTGGTCGAGCTCCTGTAACGTCCGCCACTTGAGTCCAATCCAGAATAACTCGATTTCCACGAATTTCAACCAATTCCAATTTCATTTCATCGACAGGTTTAAGGAGCTGGACTGTTGCCGATACCATTTCAGCTGCATTATTGAAAATTGTTCGTGGTGAAATCTCAATTTCATATTTATCCCCTGCTACTAAATCCTCTATGCGGAAAGATGTATCTTTAATAGGGATTCACGAGCCTTCATTTTTGACCTGTCAATTTGACATCAATCGTTTTTAGGATATATAGGGTCACAGATAGAGTTTAACATCCGAAACTTACACACATTAGAATGGAACACCTGGTCTAGAACTTGCATACATTAGAGTGAAACACTTCCATATGATTTTGCATGAAAAGAGTTTACATTATAAAGTGTTCCACTCTAATGTGTACAAGTCCTAGACCGGGTGCTGCACTCTGGTGTGTGACCTCGGGTCACTGACCGTCTATATAAATTTTTACCATTTCAAACTACTTTACGATCTTTGGTAATAAGTCATAACTGTCATAATTTATGACTCATAATTTATGAGTCATAAAGTATTCAAAGCACAATATATCGTTGTTTAATCCGTGAGATCCATTCCTTCAATCCGATAATCGACAGTGATTCCGTTGTGAAAGCACGATATTTGATAGAAATCTACATTATCATTTTCATAAATCCACTCGAGTTCGATCCAGTCCACTCCAGCTCGTGTCGAGGTCACTTTAAGCAGTTCAATTGTATCGATGTTAACTTTTTTCTCATCAGAATAATTCAAAATATCATTGTCATCTCGCAACAAAAATTTATATTTGAGTTTGTAAGTCTTAAATTAAATGAGTTTTGATGAGCTTGTTCGAATACTGAAGAAACCCACCTTTAGTGCTTCCAAGTCACTTAATTCTATCGGAATCATTTCAGTGCCAGTTAAGTCACTGAATGGGACCTGGAGCAATTCGATATCATTCTCGCCAAAAATACAAAATGCCTTCCAGGTTACACTTGAAGGGATTTTGAAAAAGATGCTCATAAATTGCTAGACTGTCAAAAGCTTCATCGAGTTTTCATAATTTTTAAAATCCACCTTGACGGAGGTACTTCAACCTGTCCAAGTGCTCTTGTTGCAAATATTTCATCAAATAGGAGATCGCCAGGGGTATAACTCAAAGTAGAGCCCTCAGTTTTGACAATAATAGAACTCGTGACGGACGCTTTCATTGACATTACTTGTATGGAGTATGTATATTTTGCGGGACATTCAAATGTAAAAAAACTTGCCATCGCCGGAATAATATATTTCTTCATCTCGACGAACTGGCCTGATCTTCTCGATCGGAAGTGATGTTCAGATCGGCGTTTTCTTCTATTTGCACTGAAAAATTGAACAATAACTTCATATGACTCGACGTCTTCAGCTCCTTCAGTATCCCATTCAATGAAAACCATTGACCCTGTTGTTTCATGTTTTTTCGGCTCTTTTGATATTCCGGGTTTTACATTGGTCCCTTTCAACGTTGATTCGATAAGACTCTCACTATTTGATATTTTATCAGATAGTTGGTCAGCATAATTTGTTCTTATACTTAGATCAATTTGAAAATTAATGCTGGCTAGAATCTAGACGCTAGATGGCACTCTCAGTCGATTGAATTGTCACATTTTATCGGGAGCCGAGCAGTAATTTAAAAATATTCCTAAATTGAGTTGGCAAAAGGGTCCTTGAGATAGTACATATACGTTTTGTCTCAAAGAAATTAGTCGATCTAGTAGCAGGATCGAAACATTCATCAGGAAAGGATTGAGTAAAAATGACACTTGTTTCGTCGCAGTCGACAGGGACTGCTGTTCCGTCGCTAAGAAAAGTTTTAAATATACCCTATTGGTATTCTCTCAAGCGAGAGTCCGATCAACCTTAAAACAATTTCATCATTCAGACCAGGGATGAATGGACCTAAATAAAAGGAAAGTTTCTCTTCATCATCATTATCTTGAAAAGGTTTTCAAACTATTAACTACATTGAAAACAAATTCGAAATCGGTTAGTCGGTCTATGAGACTACTATCACAGTTAAAATATCAGTTTAAAAGCCCTCCTAGGAATTCCAAAATGGTTGTTATCTCTTTGCCGACTTGAATGCATTTTTGAAAAGACTCGTCTTCACATGATGGACAGTCACAAAGTCCATTACATTCGTCGTCTTCAGGAATCAGCATATCGTAGCACGAACATTTCGCTTGACCTGATGGGATAGCCATAGTTATGTCCGATTGACTTCCGGTTGAATTAAGATTTGAGTCATCTGGAATTTCAACAGGGTCAAAGTTGAACATTGAGTCGAAGTCAATTTCTTAGAACGAATTTATAAATTATTCGGATGCAACACAAAAATATTTGAAGCTAATGAAATTTCGAGCCTCACATAAAGTTAAAATCCTTTCTGAAGGTTTTGGAGCACATGAGGGTAGCTCATAACTTCCTTCTGAATCACGCCAGACTGGTTCCTCAACACCATTGGATACTCTCGTTGTACATTCAATGTCTCCACTTCCCAATAAGATATCGTCAGAGTTTTTACATTCGAGTTTACATTCAGATCCGTAATCTGATCGCTTGGAACATTCATGAGTCATTTCTGGCTTCACTATTTCGTCACATTTCAAAAGATTGCAACTGAAAAAGAGTTTCAAATTGTTGAACCAAATGACCATCGGGAAGAGGTCCCATTTTAGTCAAAACTACAAGCTAAAAGTTCAATTTTTGAAAAGTTTCTTTTACGATTTAAAACTCTGTCTTGGAAGATTTTCATCCCAGATTTTGTCTTCACATGCAACAACATTTGAATCACCAATCAGTTCAAAGCCATTGTCGCACGTCAATTCACACGATTTTGACTTCTCCCCTTCCTCGCATTTTTCCAAACTACCTCCAGCAATCTTTAAAGCAGGACAACTCGGCTTTTTGTAGCATTCTAGACCATCGTCACAGCATAATCCATTTTCACATTTTGAACAATCTATTGGGATTCGTTCGATATACTTTATTCGACAGATTTCTTCTTCTGGACAACTTCGACCATCGCTTGGAAATTCGTAACAACCGTCTTTTGTTTCGCAACCATCGCAACTTGACTCAGAATAAATTGGATTGCTGACAGCATCGCAAAGAAAGTCATAACAATTCATAGCTGCAGTGACTTCGATACCCGATGAAGTTTTTATTTTTTCTTCGAGATAACCCTGAGATATAAACCTGATAAGGGATATATTCTGATCATAAAGGCCCTGTTTTCAGAAAAGGACAAAATATATATAGGATAACATAAGATATAGACCCATTCCTATAGGTTTCGCTGTCAGCCAAAGTGTGAATCCTAACTATGATATGCTCATTTGGTCGAAGTTCGGGTGGTGAAATGAAATGATTTCTTGTAAAATATTCTCTTTTTGAGCCATCCAATAAAATCAACTCGACATAATAGCTAATGACAGCATCGGATTCAAAGATAACTGGTGTCCATTCGAAAGTTAAAGTATCCGCTGCGGTACGGGTATTTTGAAAAGACCAAATATCCGGCGGAAACAAACGATCATTAGACGAATACCGAGAAAGGTCCCAGCGGTCACTTTGATAGGAAGCTTGAACATTTTCTAAAAGGGTTTTAAAAATATTCACTTTATGGTAAGTTACCATTGGTAACCATAAATTATGGTTCTTTGAATGACTTATAGGCTACACCAATCATAAAAGCCCACCTGATCGTCTGGTGACTCGATCAGACGTTTTGAGTAATTCCACAATGTTCACATTATAACATTGCTCCGGAAGCAGTTTTTTGTAAGTGAGCTGTTTAGTTTTGGTATAAAACTTTTCATAAGTGTCATCATGATTCACCAAGACCAAATAACTAGCATCATTGTGAATAGAATTCCATGTTATGCTAAGATGGTTTTTAAAATTGAACAGAATGTTTCTAATCGTTTCTGATGGCCCATCAGTGATGGGTAAAATGAAAACCAACCTGAGCTCTTCTCTATCTTGATTTTCAACAAAATAAACATTCAAACTTTGGAAACAAAATACGTTTGATACAAAATACAAAAATAATGATTTCATTATCATGTAATCTTCATTTATTACATATGTTAGTATTTATATTTTTTAGATCTCTCACTGTATTTCAAGGTTGTTTTTACACTTTTTGACTTATTTAATGATCCTATGTTACGGAAATCGCGTGACGTACCTGATTTTTAATGCCAGTCGTAATAACCTTTAATGAGTAAAAGGACTATTGACTAATTATAAGTCACTTATATCAGTCAGGCTGGTTCAGTCCGTATATCAGAGAGAAACTGTTTTCGTTTTATTCTAAATTATTCTGCTTGCTGATTTTATTAATAGACACCCTACTGTTCAAACTTCAAACTCGAAAAATGCTACATCACGTGATTAAATCCACGAATTTTTTTCTCTACATTAAGTAGACTACGCAGAATCCGATTGTAAAGTCAGATTTGAGAGGTTTTGTGATTTCACGATTGCAAATTTATCTTTTTTGCCACCAATATGGATCAAAGAAAACAAGCCATATCAAAACTTATAAATTATAGTTATAATTTATAAGACCAATATTTTATATTGAGCCACAATTTGCCACGGCCGATAGAGAATCATCTTGAAGCAATTTGTCTGGTCTTCAAGACTTGGTCAGCAACGTTTGATCTCGATTACATTGACGAATGATTTCATATCCTTTGAACCGATGATCGGGTAAATGAACGGAAGTCAAGAAGTAAATCGAACATTACTATAACACTGAAATAATCGAAAGGATTGACTTGCTTACGTTGAGATGCTATAAGCAGCTGCTCAGCTAGCGGTCAGTCACTGACCATCAGTTACGGAACATCTTTGATTCTATTTTTTTCAATTAATGAAATAATTCTTGTAAATACTGAGCGTTTAAGTTTTAGATTGGTGGTGAATTACAGGATGCCTTTGATGAAAATCATTGAAGCAGCATGTAGTATTCGAATTTTAATAAAAAATATTGAAGAATAATAATCCGGTATTGAATTGATGAAAAATACTATTGGCATTCATTTCCAGATAGCGTTTTTGAGTAATGCTTTGGGAATATAATACCGTATATTGGTGCTTGATTGGAGTCTTGGTATATTCGCATCGTGCGACTCAAATGCGTCGCGATTAATCATAAAAAAATTCTCTGACAATATGAATCGATAATGTACATCATGAAATTCTCTAGCCTGTTAACAGTCAAGTTTCAAAAACGTTGAGACCCCACCCAAAGTTTCTAGCTGGTTCTCACGCCTTCGAACCTTCGATACCGGATGAAAAATAATATTTTTGGTTGTCATTTCCGATTTAAGATTTTACTTCCGGTTTGAGCGGATATCATAAAAACTTCGGAATTCAGCCTACTGACAGGTTACATATTGATGCGCTCGTGGTATTTGAGGTACGTGAGTTTCAGACGTCCGATTAGGTAGTCAAAAGATCTTTTAATGTTATGAAATCCATAAATCTGATTCGAGCGATTGATCTCGAATAAACGGGTTGCCGTGTGTTATGGCAATTTGCAAATACTTGATCAGAATACAAATATTGTATAACTAACAGTATAAGGCACGCTCATGCAGTATCAAATCACAAGGAATGATTTTACAAAATAATGCTTACAGAGTATGGTTATTACTTTGTCGGTTACAAAGGCCCTTTTATTTAGTAAAAATTATTATTGCAATTTTGCGATAGCCATTGATCTCAAATAAACAATTCAAATGAATTTCAATTATAATTGGTCTATGCTACACAGACTATGTCTAAATCGTTTTACATGAAAGACCGATTATTTAACCAAGTCAGCCCGATTCGAGTTACGTCGCAAAAATCCCCCTTTTCAATTTATTCGATTGATTCCGTACAACTTCGAATTAACAAAATCAAAGAAGTTTATTTCGTGACGGAATTTCCGTCTAAACGACTATCACATGCTGTTATGATTGAAATAGCATGAGAAAAACTCATTTTTAGAATAGGAATATTTAAGGATGTTGAACCAAGCAGAAAATTGGTGCAGCATAACAACAACCGTTTCAAATGTAATATTTCATCCATTGTCTTTTTAAATTCGCGTTAGCAGTAATATGCATATTCAGTGCTTATTCATCACATATGATCGGCGAAAAAATTGATTGAAGTCTAAATCCATATATTTCACACACATAACCTCATCATATCCCATTCCACCTCTTTGTGATAAGCGATGACGGTGGCAAACATTAATTGAAATGTAGATGGTCTAAGATGGATCATCGCTTATGAATACCCTATTATAGGAAGATGCATTCTCATAAGATTTTAAAAGCTTTGAAACATCAAAAGACACTATGACTATGCTGAACGAAATCCAGGATACTCGGCCGAGATACTTTTTGAATGATTTTTACACAATATCAACGTTTTGGCTGTTGCTTAATTGGTATTCTGTTATAAATCAGCGCGTCAACTTAGGTTTTACTAATAATATTTTTAATTTCAATTTTTTGTTTTACTTCTTCAAAGAAACAGCCCAAATACTCTATGTAATGATTTAATTCCGCTCTTAACGGTTCTACTTAATATTATTTAACACAACATTTTTGCTTTGAAGATGTTTCAAATGGGAAAAAATATTTCATAAAATATGTTCCTGTTTAAGTCTCCTTTTAGTCGAGCAGGTTAAAAGGTTTTCAAAGTGAGTGTAAAAAATAGCTGCTTGATTTTAACTAGGACTTGGGTCAGGGAGAATTAAGAATAGGATTTCAAAAAATTAAAGTGATTTTCAAAACAAAATGCTGTTAAATTTCTCAATTTGCTGTGAAACTTTTCCAGTTTGCTGTGAAACATTTCCAGTTTGCTGTGAAACTTTTCTAGAAATGCCACTTGCTGTGAAATGACAAGTCACCCTGCTTGATTAATGGTGTTCAAAGGCTATATAAGGCTATATAATATAGCGGCCAGGAGTGACCAAATGCTTTTTGTTAATGATGAAATTCAAATCTAATTGAATTTTTGTGGTTTCGTTGATTTTAAATTGCAAAATTGGACTTTCGGTGTGATGAATTTGCACATTGTAGATTGCAACATTTTAATTGTTTTTGGGATTATTCTTCCAAATTGGAATTATTTTTTGAGATGAGCTTTTTTATATTTTTTAGTATTCCTGATTACATTCTTTACGGTTACGGACGAAAATGTTAGAGAAAAAATATATATACTTTAAAATTACTTTTGCTAGTCAATTAACTAATTGTAATTAACAAAGACTAAATTCTGCATTTGACCTTGTTCTTTGAATTAACTCGGATTATGAAAACGCACCGTATTCATTAAATTGATTATATAGTCATGATTTTTACTTAAGAAGTCAAAACCTAGGGGTCAACCATCAGGTGTCTCAATGAAAGAACGGATCTAAGCTAGTTAGCCGTTATTGACAAGCTTTTGGGTCCACTTTTTCCAAAATAAAGTTTTAACCATCTTGTGACGTCACTAATAAAGATTTTGGAAAAAGGTCACGTGGCATGCATGGGTGTATTTTCCGGAATTTTTCCAGAAGCGTTTTTTGGATTTTGGGTGAACACACATGGTTATTTCAGGAAACTTTTCCAAAAGCAAGGATTTGAGAAAAAAATGAGTCAAAATTTTTTTCCTGACTAGGTACTCATGAAATTTGACTGGAAAAATTTCAAGAAAACACGCTGAGTGCTCAACTGAATTTTTGAAAAACAAAATTCCTGACAAGGTAGTCTTGAAATTTGACTGGGAATAGTTTCCAGAAATCACGCTGTGTGCTCACCTGATTTTCAAAAATTCGGAAAAATGCTGGAAATAGTTTCCGGGATTTTTCAATAAGGGTTAGTCATTCAAAAAAATGGGAAGCTCAAAGACAGGTCAATAACGACATACATATTCTCGGAATAAAGTCTGAAATCTACCAATGCGTTGATTTAAATGCAATTAAAAAGTCATTTACCTGTATATTATAAATAGTATATCTGATATATGATACACACAGTATATTTCGATATAGTTGAATATTTAAAATGTTCGATCAGCAAAGACTCAATGATTTAGGAGCAATGATTTTGATAAATCACTTTTTCTTTTTCGATCTAAAACCCATGTTCGTCCGTAGTAAAAGAGAAATTTGGTAAAAATCTAGAAGGTACTAAGAAATGGAAAAATGCAAACGCTTATTCAGTTTTCTTATTCAACCAAAGTTCACAACCCTTGAAATAATCCATTCTTACAGTAAGCATTCACAGTAAGCTAAGAACTATCTTCAATGATGCCAGAAGCTCAAATTAAGCTCTTATTATAAGAATTCGAAAAATCGTGTTTGCGTTTATGCACTCATAGAATTTGCAAGAATGAGACATTTCCCGGTACTTCCGGCCGATAAGAAGGTTTTCGTAATCGGTAAGATATCTATGTCGTTATTAAAATATCTAATGGACACGTGATCAAGTGAATATGAAAGGCTGAGGTGATTCCTCATATCAGTTTAACTGTTAGTCAAACGCCTATAGAGTGACTGTGAAAAAATGAATAAAGTTTGACATTGAATTCATAAGAGATGACGTCAAAGGCAATCGGAACATAGGCTTAAGTGCTAAAGTTAGGAGTTAATTGATGGAGTGAATTGTCCAATCGATTGTTAATAATTGATGCCACTACATCAGCAACTTCAAAATACAGACTATATAGTCTATATTGAGTTTTCACAGCTACAAAAAAGTTTTAATACGTTCAGGGATTCTAACAAACCATGAAATGACCTTCGAAAATCTCAAACCAGGTAATAGTTAATCTAAGCTTATCTCTATTTTATGGATTCTAGGTAGATTCGAAAGAGAATTCTGCAATTATTTTACTTTTCAAATAGTTCAATGAGGTGCTAGGAAGGTACGCATTCATACGGTACGAAAGATCGGGTGCATTGATTACTACTCCTTGCCAGGAAACCCTGGGACATAAATGTTTTGTTAAAATTCTTCACCACCCACGTCTTTTCTTCCTCCTCTCCTTTACAAAATATTTATGTCACAGAAGTTACCAATCACCATTAAAATCGTATTCTTATTATTGATATATTTGATACTAAATTATGCTTTATACAGTAAAATGTGAAAACGTCAGATTTCAAAAATACCTGACCTTGAATTGACAATTGATCGACATGATCGAGTCTTGATCGACCTGCTCGAAGGATCGACCGCTATAAAATCTACTGAGTTAAGTTGATTCCAATCAAATCGAGTTTTTTTTTGTTAATATGACGGAACATATGATCGATGTCAAATCTTATATTGGTGAAAGTTTTCTGAATATTTTTTTATATTTGTTATTTTGTACTGACATTTGCCCAACGAATTTTGAGTAATTAATCGGAAACCTGTCCATTTTAAGTCTCTGAACTTCAGCGTCTGAAGATAATTTAAATTTTAGTGGTTCGCTATTTCACGATGAGCCTTTCCTTTCTGATGACATTGACGATTTCGGTATGGCTTCAATAAGTGTATGCCCATGTCCGCGCAACAAACACGCGCATTAAATTTATTTTTAATCGGTTATTATTTCAATTAGTAACTGTCCGTTTGTTGGGTCACTTCTTGGAGCCTTGCATTTGGATGTTTGTCGCGTGGAAATATTGTAGAGAAGAAGATAAAAGAAGAATAAACCTCGTCCGAAAAATTTTTTTTGCACATTTTGAAGCAAACGAAAAAATACTTTATAAAGCTGCAAAAATCTCAGCACAAGAGGCACTCAAGAAACAATTAGAAAATAAATAAAATATAACTTCCTTTATTTTTAGGCTCAATTCCGCAGGAATTAATATTTTTGAAAAGTGAATGGTTTTGTTGAATTAAAAATGATACCAACAACGTTGTTGACTCAGATTATTCGATTTAATAGGAAACCGATTTTGAACCATAAAAATTCGCAAACATAAAAGTGTGAGGATAATTCTTAATTCCGGAAATGAGCCGATTTATGTTTTAGTACGAATTGACGGTCCGTCAATGCCGGATATATAGATCTCGCCAAATTAGGTGCGATAATCTAATACTCCAATATTAAGTCAAAAGATAAATACTTTTCAAGTGAAATGCATATAAGGCTATCAATAGTATGGGATAAAGTCGTAAGCTGGATAGTTTATCGGACTAATTGGAACATCTATTAAAACTGTTTATGCTAGTTGTGATTTTGTAACGTCAATTAAAAAAATTCATTAAAAAAAGTATTCAAGTATTGAGACAAACTATCGAAACTTACGAGGCTGAAGTATTTTATGTAATTTCATTAACATTTAGACTCTATCACGTCACCGTTATTAGTATTGCAATAAATCGCATAATCTAATTCATTCAAGACTTGAGTCTCAAGTTCGTTAATTGCTGTTATTGACACTCGTAAATTATGAGTCGTAATCAGTCTTATAAAATTCGTCCATGGATGTGCTAATATACCAAATATTAGATGAATAAGAAAAGGGTCTTGATAACATTTTACCCCGACGATTGATCCTTCCAAACAGGCCTCCACGGACGCGGACGAAATTTTACATAGATGGACGGATTCGAACGGCCGGACGGGATAAATTGTCCACCTTATGGACGCGGACGGACGCGGACGCCGGAATTTTTTCATAGATGGACGGATACTGATGGCCGGACGGATGGACGAACTCCGTCCGTGGAGGCCTGCTGCCAACGGTTAGTTTTAGCAGCCAACCGCAGTGGGGCTAAAGTTTCGCCGGAAAATGAAATATGAAACCAATTTAACATTCTACTGATGGTTCACTTTATTCTTATGGGAGTTTTAGAACAGGTACAACAATAAGATATTCATGAAGACGCTCACATTTTTAAAAAAACTTCAAATCATGCATCTGCTGATTTATTTTGCTGTAAATTGGCGATAATGTATTTATCATGTCTTGAGTTTCTTCCATTAATTTTTAATTAGTAATTATTTCCACCATTATCGATGTATCATCCGTACGATTCAGACGATTATTGAGTTAAGACACCTCTTATCTTTGTTATAAAATTTGTTAAATGTTACTTATTGTCTCTTGTATTCTGACGAAACGGTTAAATGATATTGCATATCATATTCACTCTCGACTCCGTCCATAATGACGAGTTTCCAAAAAAAAATTGAATCGTTCCATCACCGAAAGTCCTAAATTGGACTTTGGCATCGCATTTTTCTGAGTCTGAAATTTGACAAGTAGGGTGTCTAGTAATTAATTTAGCAAGCAGCTTAGTTGTCCAATCCATGTGCTTTATGGGTTATAAATTATAACCCATAAAGCACATGGATTGGACAACTAAGCTGCTAACTTATAATGTACATTTTGGGTTATGGGAGCTTATTCTAAAAGCTAGTTCTCATGCGAATTATCAGGACTAATTCTCAGGGCTAATTATCGTCTGGTATTTGAAGACAGGGGCAGTGTATATAATGCATCGAGTAGAATGATTCTACTAGAATCAACCATTTTTAGCTTCAGATAACGAAATACACTCGAGATGATCCTGTATGTAATGTTACAAAATCGTTGTTGAATTCTGTCTCGAAAACGTGTCTTGGTGGTGAAAATCATATTTGGAATACTTTCGCAACATCCTAAGTCTGACAAAGAGGTATGTCATGTTTCCCAACTAGAGAATATTGAAGCGACTTTGCGCAACTCAACTAAACACCGAACCTACAAAAAACTACCATTTATCAAGTCGATCAAAAAATGTCCCTATCCTCTATTGCTTAAAAGGATAACCATATCGACAGTTAAGTGTGTTAACAGTTAAGTGTGTTTACAGTAAGGTAGTCGGTAAAAGTCATGTTGAGAACATAACTTCGAACAACATAAACTTGAAAACACGATTATGAATTTTGAAATATTTACTCGGAAATATGACAACCAATGTGGCAATATAACTAGGGTTCTCGCGAAATAAAGACAAAAAATTTTGAAGTCTTGTCTCGCGAAAATATTTCAAATTTTTAAAAAGGCATCTTATGTAAAAAATTGTCCTCTTTCTGAATTTGTGAACAATTATTTCTTAGCTTATCGAGAAAGTAATTTTTTTTTTAAATAATTTATTGAGGGCTTCGCAGTGAAGACTTATTGTTCAGTTAACTCCCCAGGCACAATTGTCCATTCAGTGGACAATTCGTATTTTAACGCGAGAGAAAGTACTTTTAAAAAAGTCTGATAGGGAAGAAAGGGAAAATGTTTGTGCGCAATTTTATCAGCTTTCATATCATGAAAACTAATTTATTCTCATCAAGTGTTATCAGTTCATTAATAATCGAAAACTAAAAGAGGGTCGTAAAATGAGGGAGAGAAAAGTGAATTAAAGTCTTTGATTGACAAAAATTATTCTATATTAATGACTTTTTATGGGTAATCAAACATTCTGAATCGAATGGAATCATTTGTGAATCATTAAGATGTACTGAATTTGATTGTGTG
>SCLD01090636.1:0-13133 GCA_004367895.1 Oikopleura longicauda | reverse complement strand
CCACCGCAAAAAGAAAATTCAATTTCAAATATTTGACACGCCAAAACCGTGCCCCCATGTGATCTCGACTCTGCACTCATCATAATTACATAAAAACCTAGGCCGGCCGGAGAGACCGCCCCGATCTCACACAGAGAAGGTCATTCTTGAACAGGAAATTGGATCCAATTCGGGCTTCACCGCAAATGGCGTAAAATGCGATATCTAAATCGTAACATAATAATTCCGACACGCCGTCTACAGTGTTCAAAGCGCTCCGCACAGCCAGTTATGGTAACCCCGACAACAAATAGACGAGCAAAAAACGTGGCACTCAGACCTGAACGGGCCGAGCGTGCAATTGCGCGAGCAGTTAGACCCCCTGTGTTGAGGTGTTTGGATTCATTGTCATAAGTCGGGTTGACGGGACCTCTTGATTCGTTTATTATTGAATATATACTTAGGGTACCGCCATTTTTAGATCTGCCAATTTTCAATTGTCCTTCTACGTCAACGTGTGCCTTCTCTCCCACGGATCAGAAGGATCGATATAATTCTGATTCGATCCGGCCGTTTTGCGTTTTACAGTGTTTATTCGACACGCAGAGATGATTGCCCAGGCCGGACACTGGCACCATGCCAAGCACGCGCATACGACTCGCGTCTGTCAGACATTTCACGCTCACCTATACTAAAGCCACTATTTCCGGGGTAGTAGTCGATTTTATTTCGATTATTGTTTGGTTTATTGACCAAAGCCGATCACGAAAACCTATGTTTAATCACTTTCCCACATTGTGAGGCTCGATTAAACACTTGATAATTATGTTTTTTCGGATTTATACATTCATACCTTGGGCCAAAGACCGAACAAACAACACAATCCACGAGCGTTGATTTATAAACACAAGTAGGCACTTTGCTCCAAATCTGATTCACTTCGCACGAAAACGAACAATAGACAACAGTTTATAATCGGCTCGGTGGTGACAAATGAATAAGTGGGAGAGTTTTGGGGTAAAAACGACAACGACGACCGAATTACTATAATTAGACGCGAAAACGAACCGATGAAAACTAAATCGTCAATAATTCTAACAAGAAGGTCTGAATCATTTAGTCTGTGAGTGACATCGCAATGTGATTGACAGGTTGAACTGTAGACGCAGACTTGATCATCGATAAATGTGATATTTCATCGCTAATTCATAAACTAGGCTGCAACAATCAAACACACTCAACAATGGCCAATTGAATGTGTAGTTGACCTGCTAATTCATCACAATACGGCTTTGTCAACCTCGATTCGGAATCAAGTACCTGTCCACTTGAGACTCGTTTCTGGGCGCCCGCTGGCACCCGGCCAATGCGCGAGACTATGGGGTGTTTCCTTTCTTAGTGAGGAATATTCGAAATGTCGCCCGCTGTGCATTATGAAAAATGAGAAACCAGTGGGAAAGTCACTTGGCTACTCACATATTGATTTCCGCCCCGACGATTTCTTACCGACACTTTACTTTTCCATGAGAAAGCGACGCGTATTACGTGTCTTCTTACACTTCATACGGGGCGTTGATTTTAATCAGAAATAGATCTTTCGATTCTCCAGCTGCACTCCTTTTTCTCTCTTATTGAAAGAAGATCACTTGTTCATATTCGGCTCTCGCCAGTGATATAAGCACCGATTATGATCATTCACACCCAAAAAAGCGGCCAAAATCATCTAGGGATTCTGAATGGCCGGATTAATTGGATCAAATTTACATTGATCTTAATCTTGAATTGTACCGGCACCGCCGCTCAGATTTATATACGTATATATGACCTAGAGATGATTTATGAGTGATAACCTTCTAGTTAGTCACGTTGGGTTGTAACAAAAGAAATTGAAACTTCCTTTGCGAAGGAAAGTGCCCAGCATATTGTATTCTAGTGTGTTGTTCCTAGGTTAAGAGGTCTAATCAAATCAGGTTAGTCAGTTAGCTTGAAATGAAAGGCCCCCTTCAAAGCATGCAAAACATGATTTCCAATTAAAAGTGTCAGATTTTCTGGTTTTCAGTAGTTTCTCTTCATTATACTCGGCCATATGGCAACAAACGACGGTAGCGGTGGCGGCGGTGACTTGAAACGGCGTAATGATTTTTTCGTTTTTAAATCGGAAATCGCCCCTTGTCTGGGCCGCCGCCCCCGAGCGCGATCGAAATCGAAACAATGACCATTCGACCGAATGCCTTACCCCTGCCGCGGCCGAAAATGGCGCTGAAAACCGCGATAAAAGATATAATAATTTGACCCACAAATTTATCATTATTGCGAACGTTTCAAGTGGCCCTAAATGATCCATATAGTTTGGAGAGAGGAGCCTAATCCTGGGAATTCCATCTAACGGATGAGCCTGTCTTGTATCAATCGACCCAGGCTTCATGTTGGCGTCTAATTCGTGTTTATATTTCGTCAATTTCCAACGTTATCCGGGCTGTGCAGCCAGCACGCTGTTTGCGACACCCAGTTTTACATAATGTTAGAGGTCGTAAAAATTGTGATTTTTACCATGACATAATCATCGTGACTTTTTGTTTTGTCTTGATGTGTTGATTGAAATCGAAAGCGCCGACGACCATAAATCCCACGATAGATTGAAATGACTACTTTGATCCAATTTCCGGGTATATCACGGTGATGCCCATAAAATCAGCATTATAGTGTTTTATTGCCAAATAAAAACTGTCATTATTCTGTTCGATATGTCCATCGTCAACTCACGACGACGATAATTGAATTTCGAGCTAGAAGTTCTTCATCTGTTCTATTCGCCTTCTAATGTCATTTTTGGCGAGCAGTGTATGCGCCGCTTCTTTTTTATATATTTGATTGATTTTACGCGGTTATTCACGCCGCGGCAGTGAATCAGCTGTCGATCGGCTTGACCATGCCCGCACCGTAATGGAATTATGAACTGGCGTGTCGATCATTTGGAGGGAGAAAGAGAGACAGAGGTACATGTGTGGGGATGTTTTGAACCTTTTAGCGGTTTAGGCCTAATGCGACGAGTACCGCCCTTGTCAGACAAATAGATATATATACAGTGCACTGGGTGACACAAAAGTATAAAACATTAATACACCTGTAACGGGGCCGAACAGCGATTTCAAGTTCAGGCTGCTTTTCACCACTTCTTCCATCAGCACCCCGCTGTATTGAGGAAGAAAGCGGCGCGGATGGATAGGGCCCTTCTCAACGAGTGGAGGAGGACTCCTATTATGTTTCTTGAAAGGCAATTTTCCCACGATTGTTTCAATGGTGGCGTTAGAGTTGCGGAGGACCTCGATCTACTCTCACTCTGCAGTGCTCTCGGTCTCCCAGCCTCCCTATGCGCTGCGTCCTAAGGGTTCACCAGATTTTTGAGCCCCCTGAAGAGAAAGAGTAAAAATAAAAGTATATTTATGAGCCTATAATTGAGGCCCGCCAAAACCAAGAACCCGAATCTGAACCCAGAGACATTCGGACATTCATTGAATATTAGAGAGCGAAACAAAAGAAGACGACAGAAAAAGTAAGTTTCTATATTTTGTGGAACAGGAACAAGCAATTAAACCCAACCTCCCCCTTCACTATCGGAATAACCAGGTGAACAAAGTGATTGTTCGGCCTCTATAATTACGATTTGAGAGGCATTTCGAGCGCTAGATATTGGGAAAAAACGTGTTCGACCAAGGAAAAAGTGTTTAACTGGAAGTTATAAATAAGTACCCCCGGAGTCGAGTATGTTTTGTATACTGGGATTGTTTCAAATTGTCAAGATTAGTGCATTTGAAATCGATTTTGACCAAAAACAATTGACCACTAACCGATCACTCAGACATCATCCCTGAATCATAACACTCTGTGGTAAATGGGGGTAACTCTTTTTCCTCAAAAGTTACACGGCGACGTTCACAATTAGTGAGAAAGTGATTCGTTACTGAATTTACTACCACCCCGTCATTTCTTCCCACCTTCTTCTCATCTTTTTCCTTGATCTATATTCTGACGGTGGATAGAACAACCCTGTCGTGACCCAACTTGATGCTTATTGATTTGGCTAATATATTCTCTAAAAGGACTTTGTTACGTCAAAAAGTTTTATTCTTAAGAGAAAAAGAGTGATGCGCATTTGGCCTGGGGCCCATTTTGTTGCTGCTAGACATACTTATGTCATATCATTATACAGTATCATCAATATATCCGACAGGTACATTAAGTTAGAGGCTAAGTTGACGATAGTATCACTGTCATCAGAAGCGAAGACGCAAAGACGCGGAGAGTTCTGGGCTTAGCGCCAATAGCCATAAACTGACTGAGCCGATAAATAATCGGTTTTCGATGATTAGTTCTTTTTTCGTGTCTGGGTCTGTCCGAAGCCTTTCACCATGGTCCATGGCATTGTAATTATAACGATTCATTTATCATTAATACACTGATAAATTAGGGACCCTTATTAAAAGGTAACTTCTAAAAAAGAGGGGCTCAGTTTCTTGATTTCCGCGGCGTAAGTGGTCTACTCGGAAGGGGATACTATAAATGACATTATGAGTTGGTTATGAACCTTTTTGTGGTACATCCAATCTGGCCTGGGTACTTTCTAGTAGTAGTAGTACGAATCTAACATGCTCGTCATCAGCATGTCGCGTAACATCTAAACATAACAGCTGACCCGTGTGGCCCGAATTCTAAACCGAGTAGAGAGTATCCAGATAGTTTGGAAAGACTCCAACCGCGGCCAAACCCGACTGATCATAACAAAATAGACATTAGGCTAGCGTACGAACAAACGTTGTGAATATCTCGCCACAACTGCACCACCACCGCCAGTGCTCCACTTTACTAATTGTTATTCACCGTACTGTCAGTGATCGGACTTTGATCCGCTTGTAAATCATAAAATGCAAATGTTGACTTTAAACCGCCACCAATCGGACATTCTCGTTTCGCGCTCTAAAAATTTAGCGTAAATTGGATTTTACACCTTTTTTAGAAAGAAATTCGGGTGTTGCCGAACTCGTAGCGGAAACAGGGTGAAGGAGAACGCGATGATATAAACCGCATCTATCTTATCTAGTTATTCGAGCTACAATTGAACGCGGCGGCGGCGGCCGACCAGTTATGATTTCATAATTCTGAAAGTGAAGACTAAAATGCGCACCCATCAAGCCCCCACTGACATAAGCCCGACTTTGGAGGACCATATAATTTGACGACATTTTGCAGAGCCATCGAGTGTACGTCTATTTCCGGGCCTGTTTGCGTAAATTAGAATGTATTAGTCGACTCGCATTTTAATCATCTTGAGATACTGCTCCTAGGCCCTTGACTACGTTATTGACAGAAAAATGCATTTAATTTGGATTCCTTATCCGTTTTTTACATTTCCCCGGATTAATAATGACAAGTCAGGACCGGAATCGGTGAATGATTGACCCCCACGTGGTGCCTTGCACAAGCACTTTTTTCACATCCGAACTTTCTATTGCCGGAAGTATCCGTGAAACATCACCACCCGTGGCGTTTCAATTGGGCCTATATAAAAATTTATTTGATCATTTCGATAGGGCACCCGCACAGTGGGACACACATTCAAGTAGGTGGTCTTTATGGCCAGCGCAGTGGGGCGCCAATTTATTCTATTGTCACTGTATTGGTCGTTTTTTGACATTAACCCCTCACAATAGAAGGGGCACGCTGGCCCAGGCCCATTGAGGTGTACTGTTTACCAAACTTATTAGATTCCATTTTTTCGGCCACTAACTGTTGTTTGGCGATAAACGGCGCGTCTAATTGTTGTTTTTCAGGGTTGAAAAGTTTTCGATGATGAAGAGCTCACACGCGGGCTTAGTCAATGACCCACACACCGACTATTCGGGCTCTAGACAGTCTAGAGGTTCAGGCAAATTCATGAATTCAAGCTTCGCAAACAAAACCTAATCTACTTATCATCTAAAAATGCGCGAGCGCGCAAACTTGGACACTCATTTGTTTCACGAACAAAACCATAAATTAATGTAGATGCGAGTGAAAGTTGGAGTTGGTATCCCACGGAGCATTATTGAATTTATAGATTAGATGTCGCCAAGATTTGTCTAGGGGATTTTTGTTTTTGCGCTACAACTCTTGACGCTGGTTGTTTTTGTTCAAGCAACACTTAAATCTTGAAAATTACAAAGTTCGTAATTCCTGAAGTCGCTAGTGGCACAAACCAAAAGATCGAGCGCCGTAACCATAGATACTAGGCCCTATGGCCGGAAGGGTTGAGCACCGCATTACACAAATATGAATTTTAGTTAGCTAACACGCGGTAGAAGTCGATGCAGGAAATGGTTATGAAATTAATATGGCAGTGTGTGTGTGTAGTCAGTCAGTGTTTTTTGATTAGTTAATACCTGTTTTTTTGTCCTGTACATGTTTGACCTAAATCGCGGACATTAACTGGAAGCTGATTTTTAGAACCACAAGTAATTAGGAGTTGGTATAAGATGACCTGTATGTGTGCCTATACTGACCCGGCCAGGAAAAACAATGTTCCACAAGCTAGCGCGCCCCTGTGCGTTGAATCTTTAATTTTGAATAGAACTTTAAGCTTTCTATTCAGCCTATGATCTACTCATTGCAATCATTTGCATATTTTTTCAAAGCATGCATAATTGAGCGTATAGTCGCCAGTGTAAGTGATTGAACTCGTCGCAAAAAAGGGCTTGTTTTGTTTGGCCCTGATGAAACGATGAAAAAGGAAGTTATTTTTCAAATTCTCATTGTGTCCCCAAAAGACCGTACTACATCCGTGTGGTTTTTCTCGTCATAAAAAATGATCTCATAGTTACATGTCTTTTTCCGGATCCTAAGCCGTATAAAATATACTAATTGATCTGGTAATTACATGCACGTACGTTACACAGACATAGCAGGCATATCGTCCGGCTGAGTAATTTCCGAAAATTTGATAGATTCGTTCAAAGTCGGGCCGTTTGAATAAATTTACAAAAATCAAAAAATCAAATGACGATGTACAAATAGTGCTGACCTTGAAGATAAGGCGGAAGACGGATGAATGATAATTATAGTGTGTATGTAGTTGGCGCATTTTTTGAATCTCAATGCGCATTTGTTTGCCCAGTATCATTTTGAAGAAATTACCTTTTGTTATCGCTAATCCTCAGAACACAATATTCGGGGCGAGCAACGACCGAGTAAAAAACCAGCAAAAATTATTGTTTCAACAAATAACGAGAAAAACGTGTCAGAGCCGAAATTGGATCAAACACAGTGTGCTGTTTTCATTGTGAAGCGTCATCATCACCGGCAGATATCACCTCACACACACAGACGCTTTATTTTAGTTTTTGACGTTCCTTTTGAACTTTTTCAGCGTGTTCTGTCAAGATTTCTTCACTTTTTTAGACTTGACTATTTTGATAAGACAAGGGGCACGGGTTGAGTACATTCAATTCAACATCAGTGATTTTATTCTCTAATCAACTTTTCTAATAAATTAACCTTAAGCTATGATACTACTCCCCCTGCTCGTCGGGATAGTACTCGGCAGTAGTGCCAAACGCCGCCAAATACGTCTTCGCGAGGATGCACAGATTGATAGCGTCTTATTGAACCTGAAAGACGAATTCTACAGCGATGACCAATCAATTGCACGTCGTTTTTCAGTGCAGCAACAGGTGCGCGGCAATTTGTTGGCGGTTGACAGTAATGGCGATGTCAAATTGAGCGCGCCAATCGACCATGAAGAACTATGCACAAGTAGCGTGTGTCACTTCACGCACACGGTAAGTGGAACTCGGATAGAATCAAAAATGCAACAACCAGATCCCATTCACACGCACACACACATAGATCTCGGACTAGAGACGGCTTGACACGATGTCCACTCTAACCGCCGGCATAACTATTTCGGATAGCGCCGCGATATAACTATTGCATTAAGTTAAGTTTAGTTTCTGTGTTCAAAAATGCACATACATAACCGCATCCAACATTTCCACCACTCTTTTTTTTCGATCGGCTTAGGTCACGTTCTTCAATTATTATTACCCCCGTCCTGTTCATACTCGATGTACATTATAGCCAACTTATCGATAAGGTTCAAAAGCGAAACTCACTCACACACACATATTTGTTTATCGCCAATTTTATACGCTTGTGCAGTGTTGTGTGGCTGCAACAAACCACAATCACTGGAAAATTCGACGGTTATTTTGGCTTTTTTAGATTCACTTGTTCACGCAGATCACGCAGTGAGTTGTTCGAAGGTTGGAAGTTGTGATAAGATACGACTCGGCGAGAGTGAGCGCACTCTCAAAATATAGACCTAAAGCGCAATTTGTGTAGTGACACACGTAGTCTGGACTCACCAAGCCAAGGGTGGAGTTCTCCCCCTTCCGCATTTGTGCGCATTATCGCCAGTGCCAGCTGCAAATGATTTCATCGAAAGGGGGATTTAATATTTTTATGTATTTCGACCAAAATAAACTGTTAAACTTAATGTTGCCGGGATAAATAAAAGCGATTACGGTTTTCACCTTACTATACATGACGGAATTATTAATAAGTTCATTTGTATGCAGAAAAAAAGATTTTATAACTAAGTGAGTGACACTTACTACTGCCTGGTTAAATGGTGTATAAGTAAAACCGTCACTTTTTGGCCTAATTAGTCTCAGCCCCACGTCAACTAGTAGTGACAGTGGTAGTAGCGTTTAATTCGCTTAGTATCCGAGTCCGGCTGCATTAGTGTTAAAATCCATTCAAACCACATTACCGACAAAGTTAACCGTGTGCTGTGTTCATAATTAATTCAATTTTGTTTGTTTAGTGTTCTGAGTTCGGTCGTTTTTTTCAGTTGTTCAGTTTCGCCTCGCCATGTTGCCTAATGTGCGTTTATTCTGACATTTTATGTACTCTTCCTTAGATAATGGTCATGCCGCAAGATGTGTTTGAGCGAATCGAACTCGACATCATTCTGATTGACGTCAATGACAATGCACCTCACTTCCGTCAATCAAAAGTCGCCGTCGACATTGCCGAGGGCGAGCAGTCTCGCATTGAAGTACCACTGTTGATCGCTGATGATGCCGACGCCAGCTCCCAGTTGACCTATTCAATCGAGGACGACGATCTGTTCGAGTTGGAGATGGCTGACGGGCGTGCTTTTCTTGTGCTTAAGACGGCTCTAGGTTTGTATTTTTAATACAGCTCAATCACTATTGATTCATCATCATCATGAAACCCGGTCATCATGCATCATATTATTTACTGGGAATCTCATCTATACATTCTTTACACATGTCTTCTGCCTCGCTTCAGCGACATTTGTCTAATCCTCCCTCACAGATTACGAGTTGACCAAATCAGTGCAGACAACTGTTCATGTACAAGATCAAGACGGACGTCGTGATTCAACCCAGCTGATTGCAACTGTATTGGATCGTAATGATGCGGCGCCTATCTTCCGCCAGGGCAACTATCACATTGAAATTGGCGAGCTGAACGAGATCCACTCGCAAGTGTACGTGATCAAGGCGACTGACGAGGATTCGGGCGACAATGGCATGTTAACTTATGACATTGTCTCCGCCGAGCCATCACAAGCTCGCTCGTTATTCACGATTGACTCAAATACTGGTGCCATCTCAAACACTCGCATTGTCCAGCGCCAAGACTTTGATAGGTAAGACTTGAACTAGGTGGCAAAATCGCTGTGTGTCAAATATTATGAAGCTGGCATAATCATTACAAACATAATTATGTTGATTATAACGCACCCACACTATCGTAGTTTTTAATCGGTAAAAGATATTTCCTGTGTGCAGGCATAACCGCTCGTTCTCAGCGGGATATAGCTGCATTCCATTGTGTTACTACCCCGACTCAGCTCCACGTTAGGGTTTATTTTATTAACGCGATGATACTATGTGGGTGTGTGTAAGTGATGTTCAATAATAACGTGAATAATTTTTCATTGTTTCAATTCCGGGCCCCGTTGGAATCAATACAAACGGCGGGGACCGAGCGCGGCGACACCAGAATACTTTCTCGCCATATCTTCGTAACATTATTTGACACACACACCGAGCTGCCTCGAACACGTAAAACATGATCGTAGCGGTCAGACTGACCCCTTTCTTTTATTTGTTTATCGATCTGCTATTACTCGAACCAATTAAACTGGCTGATCTTAATTTCTTGGTGCACCGACCGATCGAGTCGGGATGAGTCAGGATCAATAGAACTAAGTTTTTGTAACCGCCGATAGTATGTATATTTTGTTGTTAGCTTGGGTAATACATAGTTGTGTTTCTGCAGAAACCCACGTTACGGGACAAATCAAACATAGTCATATTGAATCAGCAGCTTGTTCAGCAGTTGATTAGACTAGCCCATAGCATTTCCTGCATTTACATGTGTTCTTTCCAGTATAAAACTGACGATCAAAGCGAGCGATGGTGGCGTGCCGTCTCTATCGACTGAAACCACGTTGACGATTGCGATTATGGATACAAATGATCATGCGCCCACTATTCTACTCACACCATGTCAAACATCACCCACCGAACCAAACGGTAAGAACTGAGTCATTTTTCGATCGGTACTGATTATAACTTTTTTTTATTACAGTCGCCGTTGTCAAAGAGAACGAGCAACCGGGCGCCTTCGTCATTTGGTACAGCGTCTCCGATTTGGATCTCGAGCAGAATGGCAAGACAGACATTCGAATCGAGCCGGCCAATCTGTTTCGTTTGGTCGCCAGTGACGGCCTGATCGTGACCAGTGTTGCCTTTGATCGCGAGGAACAGTCGAGCTACGAGTTGACGGTGATTGCGTGTGATCGGGGCCAGCCAAAGAGGTATGGAATGCACGAACTATAGACATGACTCTTGAGTGATGAATGATGCAACCTCATTAGAGCCTATTTACTACAGTAATTGAACGGGGGACCGGTGGATATGACACGACATTGATCCGTCGATTAGCGAATATATAACCGGAATTTAGTACGCGTACTGAAACAGGGCTCGGCCGGGGCCCGAATATAGGCGACGGGTATAACGGCTGTCGTAATTTAGATGCCTCAGTGTATAATGCGCCAGGTTTAAAATCAACGACCCATTACTATTACTACTACTTTTTTACTGAAGTACTATTTTCATGAAAAAAAGCCCAGAGCCAGCAATTAGTCAATTCTAAACTTGAGCGGAAAAGATTTGCAATCTTGTTGCAATTTTTTCTCAAAAAAACTTATCCTAGATGCGCCGACAACACCATCGAGATCCAAGTGGCCGATGTGAACGATAATGCGCCCGTGATGAGCGACAAGCGGATTGATGTATCCTTCCGCGAGGACATCAAAATCGGCTCGAAACTCTTCCAAGTGTACGCCACCGATCGCGATGATCCAGTTAATTATGGGAAAGTGCGTTTTCGTCTTGAAAACGAGCAATCGTACTATAAAATCAATGCTGACACGGGCGAAGTATTCCTTCAAGCGATGTTCGACTATGAGACGGCACGTTCAGATGAGGTAAGTGATGTCAGGCCCAATCCATCATCTCCATCTCAGACTCTGAGAAAGCAAAAATAGTGATCATCAAAAATCGAGTCAAATCAATCAAAAATTTACAATCTCATATCGCTCGTTATGTTCACCAGAATTTATATTTTTACTCTTTAGTTTCGCATCATTGCCGAAGATGCCGAGGGCAAATCCGATTTCACACTCGTCTACGTGTCAATCATCAATACGAATGACAATGCGCCTGTAATTTCAATTCCGGAGATTGTCTATATCAATGCCGATTATGATATCACGCGCTCACTGCTGAATATCACTACGTACGATTTGGATGGCGTCAAGCCAATTCTCTCGTTGGACGGTCAAAATGCAAATTTATTCTACCTCGTCGGCAGCGAGCTTTACCTGGCGTCAAATGTGACGAGCGGTTTCGAGGCCGATGTCACGATTGTCGCCACCGATGGCGAGGATACCACTTCGTACCGCGTCTCTGCCACTGTCACCATCTCAACAAAGACGGGCCTGTCACCGCTGATTGCCGGAATCATCGCTGGTTGCCTCATCTTTCTCATTTTGATCACGCTGTGCGTTTTGCGCGGATTGATGGAACGCAAGAATTACAAGATTGATTATGGCACGATCAAGGCGACTACCAACAATCGCGACGACATTGTCACGGCCGAATCGGATTATGAGCCAATGATGAAGTCAACGTACTCGGATGATCAGCTGATGATGAAGGACGAGAGCAAATCGAAGAACTGTTCCGATAGTGGTCGTGGTGAATCCGGCGAGGATGACTCGATTCTCACAGCGGATCAAAATCAACGCAACAGCCGCGAGTACTATGGCTCTAAATACTGTACAAAAGATTGCTACCGTCTAGGCCACTCAGACACGTGTTGGATTCCGTCCAATGAGTAAGTTTTTTTTGACTCATAATTTATGAGTCATAATTGAACCAGTACGTTAACGCTCAATTAAAGGGCCGATTTTGGTATCGATGTAACATCAAAAATGACAAATCAGACGAGCCTGTCCGTGTGCGATCGGACATCCGACTACTCGTCGCAAAAATCAATTCAAAACAATCACTCAAGCCGTGAAGTCATCGTATGAAACGCATCGAAACCTCGACGAAACTTTTTATTTGTACATAATTACTGACTTTCCTCAATGATAAAGAAAACAATTGTTCAAACAAAAACCACACGTTAATAAAGCTTGCACATCACATGAAACTGATAAGGAACGTGTTGACAAGTATACAATACACTGGCGATTAATCAAATATCGATGGGCGAGGGTATCGGTAAAGAACGGAGTGAGCACCAATTCTTTGGAATTAATCGAATTTATCACCTTGACTACACAGATGACAAGATGTTCTAACTTCTTCAAGCCCGCTTAGAGAACCGTAACCAACACACCAGAAGAATGTGGTAGACATAAATAGATAACATTATTCAGTAGACTGTTTTTGTTCTAACGGCCCCACTGGACCACTGACCTCATCAATTAACAATTCGCACCGAGCTTGTTGACAGTGAGAAAAATGTCACTTTTTGATAATACAGCTGTTTAAACGGTTCAAGATATT